>JXOV01008821.1:0-44112 GCA_001014945.1 Clogmia albipunctata | reverse complement strand
GGTTACCCGTATCGTCACATTTTTTTTGGACATCACAAGGGCTGGGATTGAGGATTGTAAGATAATTAAATCACCATTTATTACCTGATATTATAATTTATAAAAGATTATTTGATTTTCTTAAATAAAATAAATAAATTGTGTTTATTACATAGGTCAGTAAATTATGACTCAGCTCGTTATAACGCTGTTTCTTTGTGGTGAAACAACCAACATTTTACCAAACGGAATTTACAAACAATTTATAATTTCTCTTCGCTTTAAATAACAAATTAGTTGATTAATTTCCCTAATCAAACCATGTTTCTCTTTACTCACTATACTATATACAATAATTCCCCAATGTCCCCTATTTAAAACGCCACACGGTTGATTAATCAATTGTTATGCTCTTTTCTATCTCTTTTGGTTAGATATGTCGTCGATATAGAGGACTGATCGTGCAGAACGAGGAGGAGGAGGATGGAGTGGAAAGAGGGGGACCTGGTGTGGTTTGACCCGGCGATCGGTCATCCACTGCCCGGAGAAATCCAGGAAGTCCACCGAGCTGCCCAGGTCATCATCGTCCAAGCAGTCATCAATGGCAAGGTAAATAGATAAAGCTTAACCCTTTATTTCATGAACTTTTTGTTATAATTTTTTCCAATTTTTCTTTAAATTTTTTGACAAAACATTAATTTAAAATTTATATAGTTTTTTTACACAACTAAAAATCATACCATATTATAAGAAAAAGGTAGAACATTCCCGAAGCATGGTCAGATGGAAGGCCTAAGTTGATGACAAATTAAAATTTTGAAATAAATTTTTATACAATTCCGTACCGAAAAGTAGCTTGTTTTCAACGCAAATCGGTTCTGTAACGGTTTACTTTGCAGCACGCATTTTAGTCACCAATTCAATGAAATTACACATTGTTGTCAAAACCAAATTTATTATTTAAATATTTTAATTTGAAAATTTCATAGTATGGTGCTATTCCACAATTTGGAAAAAAAACCTCTGTGAACGGTTTTATTATTAATTATCGATTAACTGGTATTTTTTTAAATAACACAAAATACCTATTTTAACCTATTTCGAAGAGCGCAGCGAGTTAGTAAATTCGTGCTGTAATAACATCCATTTCACTACTTGTATCGAAATATACTTGTGCTGCGCTAGCTAGAAGCACATCATGGTAAATTCATACAAAAACTGACTGTTTACTACGTAACCTTACCTTCTGTTCGTTTTAAATGTATTGACTGACTTTGACAAGTGAATTAAATTTAAAAAGGAAATTTTTCCTTTAAAATACGTTTTCAGCAGGATCCGGAAGATGTGTCATCAATAAAATAATGGCAGTTATCAGATTTTATAGTGAACCTTTCTTAAAATTTGTTTTTTACCAAAATTTTAATTTAAATCCATTTATTTGTATTAGTATTGATTTCGTGTACAAATATAATTTTATTATTATTATTTCTTTACGTTGTTTTTCGTCTCGCTTTAGCACTACTATTACACATTTATAGTTGTTCTCGCTTCTTTACAAAAGGTGTTGTCATCAAATTTAGGCCTTCCATCTGACCGAGTTTCAGGAATGTTTTACCAATCAATTGTAAAGGATTATTTAGCATGGTAAAAAAGAGCAAAGATGAGAATACTAATATTTTCCCGCCAAAATAACAAATGGTAATTTTTTCCACTTTAAGATAAAATACCGCAATTAAAATAAATAAAAATAATTAAGATTGTCTACAAAGTTACGATAAATCAATTTATTTGATTAAAATTAAATTAAATTAATCTTACCACCAAATTTAAATCTTTTAAACATGACAAGGCCTTTTGGCCGACACAATTTCCCAAAAATCGAGAACAATTTTTTAAAAATCGGTTATACTAACCGGATGGTCAATATAACCGTGTCATTATATCCGTCATTTTGTAATGACTTTTATATTTAAACCAAACTTGGCTTTGTTATCGTCATTCGGACGGATTCTACTGTATTTTTTTTAATTTAATAGATTGTTTTTCCAAACGTGCCTTTCTTCTGAATTTCGCCCAATTTTTTAAAATTAATTAACAATTTTCAATAAAAAGTGCACTTAAATCTTCCATGCCCAAATTTGAGGGTTAAACCCAATGCCAATAACACACATAGTACTAACAAAAAAGCAGTGTGGGAGTTTCACAGTTTTGAGATTAGGAGAAATGTGAAATGTTATTATTATCGCCCATTAATGACACATTCAAGACAGATTTCTAATTGCATTTATTATTATTCAGAGTTTGTTTTTTTTCCTAATTCGCCTTCGTCTTGCCCAAGACAATGTGTGAATGCGATACTAACCGCTGTTAAAGTGGTCTATAAATCTGTCCGGTAATTTGGTGACCCAGAATCCAGCTGACTAGTGGCTTTATTAGGCAGGTAATTGGGAATGTTTGACCAGTTTATACAGTGTGGGCCAATTTAATACGGACATCACGATTTCTTTATTTGGACATTAGTATATCTGCTAATTACAATAATTTTCGAAATCTTTTCAGTATTTATCCAATGTGATTCATTATAATTTTCGGTTAATGAAAAACTATTAGAATAATTTTAGTTTCACAGATATTATAACTGGGTCACATAAATATGATCTTCAAATATTATTCAAAAATGTTTGAAACATGTTTTATATTTTCAAAGAATGATTTTGCTAAGATATTCATAAAAGTAATTTGAATCAACATAAATTAACTATTTATAAAAAAAAAACCTAAAATACAGTTTTGTAACTCACAAATCATTGAATTTATTTTTCATAAATTATTTTAATATATAAAATATTATTAAAATGTATTCTAAGATATAAATAATGGTAAATTTGATTAGGAATTACATTAGCTATTTTCACGAACAAAACTTCAATTTTAATTACCTTTTTTGTTACGGTTTTAAAATTAAGGCTTATTTGAAGAAAAAAACTCTAGTTCTGTTTTTATTTATAGGAAATTAATTTAAGACATTTAGGGGTTATATTATATTTACTGTTTTTAATAAATGTGTTTGTATTGCTTGAAGTTTATTACACAACTGATAAGTTAGCTCGGTTTAAGATTATCATTGATGAAAAATTAATATATATTTATTTACAAAATTTTTTATTTATAAATTATTTAAATTTTATTGTTAATTTTTATTTTAATTTAATAAATTAACATACATTAGGTTAAAAACAATTTGGCATTTAACAAATTATCAACAAAATTATCAAACTATATAACGCTGACAATCATCTGTCATACTGTCCGCAATCGAATGGCGCACACTGTAAATGACGGTCACCGAAAAAAGCAAAGGTGTGGAAATTGTGTCGAATGAATGGTTCTTGGACACTCAGCTATTTGAGGCCTAAAATTAAGCTCATGTGAAGGCGTCGTCAACTCGTGCTGAGAGGAGTGCCAAATACATGTCAAATTTGCAAAATTTCTATTTCATAATTCTATTGTTTCTAATTCCATTTTATTTTCTCGCCTTTGATAAATTCAGTTTGCAAATCATTATTAATTGCTCTTGCATAAGAATTTTGCTTAGTGTTGGCGTTCTAGTGATTATGTAAATTGCTAGACTATTTCTGTGTAGCCAAAATTTTATTGGCCTGAAAATTTATGTCAAAAATATAATTTGAACTTTTTATCAAATTATTCTTCTTTTATTGGTTAAGAAATCCAAAAATATATTAAAATCGGAACATCCAAATAAGTGGTTTCTATAACAAAATTAGCATTATTGAAATTAAATTTTTTTAAATAACGAGCATACCGAGTGCTTTAAACTTAAAATTCAAATTTTATCTAAATTCAGTCATTTATTTATTAGTACTTATATAAAATTCCTGTCTCGTGGCCGATGTGCTAACGCATCCGGCTGCCTCTTCGGAGTCAAGGGTTCGATCCCTGGGCGGGTAGGATTGACTGGATCCTTTTTCAACTGGTCTAGGTGCTATTAATTGACTAATAATACACTGAAAACAAAGTCACCGAAATGTCGAAAACCCGTTAGTTGAGGTTAAGACCCCCCATGTTCCTTGTAGGAATTGAAAGGGAAATTTTATATAAAATTCCTTGGAAAACAAAATAACTATGAAAAAAGGAAAATCCTTATAATAAAATCATATTCCTATATTTTTTATTTATTGTAAATACATAATGTTAATATTACCGTACCCACCTTATGGCCAAGTGATAATGCACTCGGTTGCCTTCTCGAAAGTCATGGTCTCGAACCCTGGGCGGGTAGGATGGAGTGGAACCTTTTTCAACCGATCTAGTTGATATTAATTGACTAATAATAAACTGAAGACAAATACCCGTAGCCATGATAAGTTTAAACGTTGATTAAGGTTAAGAATCCCCTAGTTCCTTACAGGGGACCATTTCCGTAATTTCCTCAGATTTATTCCCAACGGTTTAGGTTATTATCGATAGGGCACGGTGAAATTTTTTTCAGTAATAACCTAAACAAAAGCAAAGGAATACATTTTGAGGAGTATTTTATTTTCTCCAATTTAAATATCAGGTTATTTTAGTTACATACACAATGAAATAATGAAGTAAATTATTTAGAAGTGATTTGATTTGCGGAAAATACGTTGCGCTGAAGAAAAACAACAAAATTGTGGAAATTCCAAGAATGAAAAAATGTTTTATTTTATATGTTTTGTATTATATAAATTGAAGATATAAGTCTTTTAATCATGTTAATATGTTAATTTGGTAAACAAATTTATTAACTGGTGACAAAAGTGTATTTTAAAATTGGGATTACCTTGTCCATTCATATTTCCCTTCATATCTAATTAATTACTTAGTTTTTCCCAGTGAAAATAATAAGAATGTGTTCTAATTATATCCATTCCTTCTTTGTACTGCCAAAAGTAAAATATTATAGCCTAAAAATAGAAATCTTTGAAATAATCTGAAAGAGAAATTCGTTCTCTTACTAGAATGGAAGGAACAGATTTACGGTGTATATTGTTGCTGTAAACTTGGGAATCAGAGCTGAGGAGTATACAGAGACAGTCCTCAGGAATCGTAAGGAATATTTTTTTTATATTACAGTACTCTTATTTGTTTTGACCAAAATTTCTTAGTTATTATAACTGTTTGCCCATAATTTTCCATTTTAAATGCAGTTTCATCTATATTTGTATTTTCGGTGAAAATGCCAATAAATTGAGAGTGCTAATAAATACCAATACGTATTTAAGAGTGGAGATCTTTTGGTTTTAGAGAAAAATGTATGTATTTTTGTTTGATCAAGGGAAATATAATACTTTTACATAATTAAAATTATGATTGACGAGTATTTATAATTTCACATTTAGTTTTCATGACAATGAAAGAAATATATAATATAAAAAATGGAATATTTTATGTGATTTAATAAATTTGTTGTACTAACTACATAAGAAGAAGGAGGCAAAATAACAAACATTGTCTGAAAACGTCTGAAAAATATTGATCAAATTACAGAGATCAAATTTAATTATAAGGAGCAAAGACGAGTAACAAAAGAGACATTGAAATGGGAATTAATAACACGATTTCGATTACAATAAAATGAATACGTTTACAAAATTTTCAAACTCGAAAGACTAATAATTTGTAATTTAAATATAGCGTATAACAGATACTTACACCTGTAAAAGATCTTCTGAAATATATCATTACATCACTCCTCTGGAAACGGTTATTTCTGGCTTTGAGCCGCTTTTGTTCTCACCGCTCGTCATTCTTTTGCACTTTTTGTGCAAACTCTACGAAAACGGCGAATCTTGTCTATAGTTGAATGAATCCTCTCTCGCTCTCCATCTCTCTTCTATAAAATGTCTATCACAGCACGATTTAAAGCGACGACGACCAGAATGCAAGCCGAATAAATTATTTCCGAAGAAAGAGAGTGCGCGCTCTATTCATATTGCGAGCAAATAATTTATTAATTGATTAATTATGCGATTTTGTTTCTTTCTCCATTGCTGGTAGTGTTTTTATTTGCGGCGGCTTCTCGCTCTCCTCCATTTTCAGCCGGTTTTCTATTTGGTGTACGTTATTTTGGCGCCCCAATTTCGTTAAACTTTTTTCGTTGCACAAATTAACGCAAAGTACGCGTTTATTGCTAAATGAGTAATTACCAATGATTGAATAACGTATAATTGACAGCCACCATCGATGCAGTTCTCCCAAATTGGTAATTTGTATTTAATTTAATTGGTGTTTAAGTATTATATAAAGATCAATTTCAAATGGAAATCGGAAATTATTCAAATTGCAGATTTTCTACTAGTATTTAAACCGGAATATATAAATAATTTAACAATTTTCTCTGGTATTTGTTAACTACTTTTTAGTGCCCTATTTCTTGTGGTATAAAACTCATATAACTACCCTGCATCAATACTCGTATTTTGTTTTGTCAAGGACGTCTTTAAGACAATAAAAGCACAAATATACCATATTATTCTTTAAAAGTTATCACGATACTTAACTAACTACATCTCTGCTCTTATCCACATAATAGTTAATTATACAACAAGGTCAATAAGATAAGTCATTATTGGGTTGTTTTAAGCCACGAGCAAAGCGAGTACCTTAAAGAAGGCCCGAGTGTTTAATAATGCTTATCGACCGTGTTTAATTCAAAATTTTATTCATTTTTAAATAAATTAACACAAAATCTTAAAAATTCTTCGAATTTCTGTAAAAATACTTGTTGCGGCATCTATGATAAACCACAAGAATAAGGATTTTAATTTATTTATGCATTTTTGTCGCTTAAAATTGATATTATGACATTCAAATTTGCTCAGTCAAAGTCGTTATTATAGCACAAGTGCTTTTTTATTATTAAAGTGTGATCTCAGTGAAAGAAACCCATTAATTTTATATGTACGTCACTTTCGATTGACGTGGTTAACTGTGATTTGTTAGTTTAAAATAAAATAAGCCATCTATCGGAGAACTTTTGAACTACGTTTTCTAGTGGTTTATCATAGAGACCACAACATGTATTTTTACAGAAATTCGAAGAATTTTTAAGATTTTATGTTAATTTATTTAAAAATACAATTTTGTATAAAACACGGTCGATAAACAATATTAAACACTCGGGCCTTCTTTAAGGCTCTCGCTTCGCTCTTGGCTTAAAACAACCCTTGTATTTAATAATGACTTATCATATCGACCTTGTTGTATAAATAACTATTAAAGTATAATACTATATATAGAACATATAAATTTTGGAAGGAAATTAGTTGAGATTACAAAAGAAAAAGTGCAAAAAATTATGTAACACTGACTTTGGCTATATTTGAAAAATACAATAGTTATTAAATGTGTTATAAGAACCCAGAAGGAAAGAATGAATCTCGTTATTTATAATATAGTTCCATATTAAAGTGGTTTACTGTTTTTTTTGCACTTTCGACATCGTTTTTATTTTTTAAAATAGTTGTTATTCTTTTTTTTTTTAAAGAAATTGCAAAATAATTATACCCTGGTCGGGTGTAAAATCCGTTTTTAGCTCGGGAACGATGAAAAATTCGCATAACGGCTAGTAATTTTAAAAAATGGCTCAGTTTTACAACCTTGTAGCACAAAGAACAATTTTTAAACGAAATGAAAAGAACGAGAATAACAAAGACAATTGAACTCACATTTTTATGAGTAATTTTGTGAAGGATTATTTGTTTTATTTTAATACACTTTAAATGTAAAAAAACTAAACACAATTTATTAATTCATATTGTGAATTTATTAAACTTTCAACGATGTCTAACCTGCAATCTAATTTTAATCACAACATTGAGTATAAATAAATACAATATATAATTATATCTTTTAAAAGAAGTAATTGGGTTTGCAACGTTTTCAAATATTTTAATTCATACATTTACCCCTGTATGTATACAATATAACGCAAAGCACAAAGCATATGCTTCGCGTATAATATTTATTTATGCGTATGAATTTCTTTGTTGTTTATATTGAGCAAAATAAGATAACCAATTTCTTGCAGTTGTTGTAAGATCTTATATTTCGTCCGTCAAATCTTGTTATTGCACATATATTCATAAAATGTCCAATTGTTTCATCGGTCATGTCCTGTTCTTAGCCGATTTAGGTTGAACCATTATTTCCGTAGTAACTCGTTTTTTCTACTGCCCTGGAATTCAAAGATAATCGAAGACAGTCTACAACTATCCCATTAGTCCTCCCAAGCAATAATAGTATTGAACTCTTCTAGTTCCTTAGCTGGTTTTAAGGGTGATTAGCGAAACTTCAGTTTGTTGCTATAAATCATTGTGAAGGGTTGTCTTTGATCTTAACAAACTTTCTTATATTATTTTGAGAAATGCCGCCTTTCTCCGATTTTCTAGGAGCACCTTATAACAAATTAGTGGTAACCAGTCCTTTGGAGTCGACACTGATACTATTCCGCTTATGATGCGCATGGTTCTATTATATTTAATAATGTATTAGGAAGTCTCTTGTGATTTAAGTTTATTTGTATATTTTATAATATAATTCATTAGGAATAAACTAGAGATGTTGTGGATGTCGATTTCTTCTCATTGGCGGATACAGATATTTGAAATTTTATATAAAAATAATTTTTTTTATTGATAATTTAATGGTCCATTATATTTCATGAAAAGTGATATTTCTGATTGTCCAATCTGATTACAAAGCACAATTTTTGTTCTTAATTGACCAATATGTTTGCGGAAATCCGCAACATCCCTGGAATAAATCTAAATTGAAAATATTAATTAAAATTTAAAAAAGGCAATTAAAAATTATATAGGGCTATGTGAAAAATTATAAAAATGGTAAAATTTATCGTATAATAGAAAAAAAAGAAATTCTTGCTTTCTTACAATTATCTAAAAAATTACCGTAAAAATCTTAACTTTTTGTTCTGCTTTTATAAAAAGGTCTACTAATTAATGTATTATTTTCTTAAATAACTCACTTAATTTTACCATTTCCAATTATTGCATTCACATTAATTGAGTCAATAAAGTAAAAATGAATATATTATTACTAAAGAAAACATAAATGTTTATCTCATATGATCTGAGATTGTAATCAAATTAGTATTTTCCGTAAGAAGAAGCTCACTTTCATGATTACAGTTTGTTCATTGAATGAGGAGAGAATAACATAACACTTGGGCAATATTATAATATCGTAGAATGCGTGGAAATGAAATGTTGTAAAGCCTACTTTGTAACCAGTTCTTAACGAGAATTAACTGAAATCAGCATTTTTCTGATACAAATTTACGTTGCGTTCGTCTGTCCATTGAATGCTTTATCGTCATTTCATTAATGACCCCTTCTATCTTTCCACTTGGCTTTTGTCTAATGATAGAAATAAAAATATAAACGTAATAATAATGTAAATAGTTGATGCAATTTATGCAACATTCTGCTGATGTGAGTGTGAGCACACATCTAGTAGTTTTGTAGTCCAGAACAAAACAAGAACGACGACTGCGATCGTTCCAATTTTCAATTACCGTCATACAAAACGCGACGACGATCGGTATTTTTTCCAAGTTTTCTGACTGTTTAGGCTTCTTTGAAGAGATGTTGAGATGCAGTCGCTCTCTCCAGGCGCAGTCTAGTGATTCTGTGCGTCCAGTGCGAGTCGTCGTTTCTTGTGCGATGGAATAAAATGCGAATTGTGCGCTTTCAATTGGAACCGTGGCAAAAGGGAGGATCCGTCTCCACAACTCCGTGCTCCTCGCCGTCGTCCCTCTCCGTCATCTTGTCCCCCACCCTCGCCAGAAGGCGGCAGAGGAAGCCTGACCCAGATGACAAATACGCATTTACTTATCATCAATACGAAGATGCAAAGGATAATAACCAAAGAAAAAACTGTTCCAAATACAAGGTGTACTCGTGTAAATTCAAATATAGATATCCACAAACGGTGAAGAAGTTGTCCCAGATATGTGGAGATATTGTCGCGAAATTTGTAATTATGCTTTGTTTATATTTTGAATTTTTATTTTGTTTTGACAAGTAGGTCTTCCGGATCTTGATTATTGTGGTAGTGGTGAAACGTCATTTATCCTTTTGTCAACATTTTATTACAGAATAATAAGATTTTAAAACAATGTTCATTAAATCTGTGAAAGTGAATTCCTTATTCAATATTGAATTTAATGGTATTTAATATTTTGTACAAGAAGTAGTGAGAAATACTCGTACATGCTTTTCGAAGTGATCAAAGTGATCTGTGATTGGTTAGATCTAATTTAAAAAGAATGTCATGTACAGAAATTGTCCTATTCTTCTGTGATTAGGCATTTCTATAAAATGGAGTATAAATTGTGTTTTGATAAAGATTTTATTTAATTTATGTCCTACTTCAGTAGTTATATTTTTTATTTACGAAAAAATGAATCAACTCAGTTTGTATTCTTGTAACCTATATTAGTATTTTATTGTGAATTTAATGTTATTTATTGTGTGGGTCCCAGTAATAAAACAAATATTTAAGGATAGATAAATTTCTTAAATTATTTCACATAACTCGAATGTGTAATATGAGCATTTCTAACGTCGGATTAAAAACAAAATGTGTCACTTTATAACACTGAGTGCTGTTATGGTTTCGTTACAACACTCTTTTTGGAGGAACCTGCTATGTTGTCAAAGTAAAAAGTGAAAATAACATAAATATCAGAGGGTTGCTTGATTAAATACTGATTAAAATATTTGATTGTCTGTTCCAATGATTACTAGATGATTGTTTTATTTATTCTCGAATTAAGATTTTTGTAAAATTTATGAAACTATCAAACTATCTACTTGTAGAAGATAATAAATAGATTATAATTTGAAAGAATATTTTTATTATTATTTAAGTCTTAATATTTCTCAAATATTATTATAACATTGTAATTAATCTGTTCTCATTTTCCTTTCAGCCACAAACATTTACGTTGGCGCCGGGCGAGGGCAGTTTGCAGGCGCGACAAGATCTTGGCGTGAGCGGCGTGCAAGATATGACCCAATTGGATGACCTGCATGAGGCGTCTCTGTTATGGAATCTGAAGCTGCGCTACGATCGGGGCTTGATTTACACGTTTGCGGGCAGCATTCTCATCGCGGTGAATCCGTACAAGATGTTCCCGGACGCGTATGGATTGGAAGTGGCCAAGCAGTACTTGGGCCGACCGCTAGGCACACTGCCACCTCATCTGTTCGCCATTGGAGCGGCGGCCCATGCAGCCCTGCCCCATCCCCAGGTGGTTGTGATTTCGGGAGAATCGGGCGCTGGCAAGACGGAATCCACGAAACTGGTGATGCAATACCTGGCTGCCGTCGTTCCGGGCGGAGGATCAGCTTCAGCGGTGATCACAGAGCAAATCCTAGAAGCCGCCCCACTGCTTGAAGCGTTCGGAAACGCTAGGACTGCCCGCAACGACAACAGTTCCCGATTCGGGAAATATTTAGAGGTGTACTTCAAACAAGGTGCCATTATAGGAGCAAAGATTACACAGTATTTATTAGAAAAGTCTAGAATTGTAACCCAAGCGGCTGGCGAGAGGAACTATCACGTCTTCTATGAACTGCTGGGAGAGTTGTCTGAAACAGAACGGAACAAATATGGCCTCTTAGAGGCGGAGAAGTATTTCTACTTGAACCAAGGAGGATCGGATTGTGCCCCAGGCAGAGTAGACTGGGAGTCCCTACAAGGTGCAATGCAGGTGTTGGGGGTTTCCGAAAGCGAACGAGAAGGAATTATCAGAGTACTAGCCTCTGTCCTTCACCTAGGAAACATTTACTTCCATCGACGACAATTGAGACATGGACAAGAAGGAGTTGAAGTGGGATCAGATGCTGAGATCAAATGGGCTGCTCATTTACTACAAATCAGTAGTGAGGGACTATTCAAATCTCTAACCACGAGAATCACAGAGACGAGGTCTGAAAGACTACACACTCCATTAGGAATTGACCAGGCATTAGACGCTCGAGACGCCTTTGCCAAAACTCTTTATTCAGGACTATTCAACTGGCTTGTGTCCCGCATTAACTCAATCATCCATAAAGGAGGAACTCACGATGCCCATAGGATATCTATCTTGGATATCTTTGGGTTTGAAGACCTTGCTGAGAACTCCTTTGAGCAATTGTGCATCAATTACGCAAACGAAAACTTACAACTATACTTCAACAAACATGTGTTCAAATTGGAACAAGCAGAATATGCTAGAGAACGTCTAGAATGGACTCCTCTTCCATGGGAGGATAACCTTCCTGTAATCCATCTCTTGGCTAAGAAACCTGTTGGAATATTCCATTTATTGGACGATGAATCCAATTTCCCCAGAGCTTCCGATTTGAGTTACCTCGAAAAGTGTCACTACAACCATGCTTTAAATGAACTCTATTCCCGACCCAGGATTGGAGCTCAAGAATTCGGAGTAACCCACTACGCTGGACAAGTATGGTACTGCGTTGAAGGGTTCTTAGAAAAGAATCGAGATGCATTGAGAATTGACTTGATTGAATTACTGGTAACGAGTAAACTACCTTTAATTAATGACATGACTAAAATGCTGATCGCTCAAAGAGAGGCAGGAAAGTCCCAGCCAAAGGGTGCTAATGGGCGATTTGTAACGATGAAGCCTAGAACTCCAACAGTTGCTGCTCGATTTTCAGACTCCTTACAGCAGCTCCTTCAATCAATGGCCAGATCAAATCCTTGGTTTGTAAGGTGCATTAAACCAAACAACGACAAGCAGGCTTTAAGAATGGATATGCCTTGTGTCCTACAGCAACTTCGTTACTTAGGAATGTTGGATACAATTAAGATCAGACAAAGGGGATATCCTGCCCGATTGAGATTCCAACATTTTGTTGAACGCTATCGTCATATGCTGAAATCTCCAATTCCAAGAGGCACCCCTTATCGAGAACTCTGCCGATTGGTTTTGAATGAATTACCTCATACAAATATCGAAGGACCAGACTACCAATTGGGTGCAACAAGAGTGTTCTTAAGAGAAGCTGTCCATAGACAGTTAGAAATGTTCAGATCTGAACGTCTTAGAAATGCAGCTATAATTATTCAAAGAAATGTCCGTGGAATGATGACTAGAAAGAAGGTACATCGAAAGAAGAGGGCTGCTATTAAGATTCAGTCAGCTTGGAGAGGATATCAAAAGAAGAAGGCATATAAAGACCTGAAGAAGGCAACAATCATGGCTCAAGCTTTACAACGAGGAAAAATGCAACGAAAGAGATTTGCCAAATTGAAGACAGAGTTGAAGCGTCGAAAGGAAGCAGAGAAGATTCAAAGAGAAAGGGCTGCTCAGAAGCTGGCAAAAGAACAGACCGAAAGAAGCCCTGTTATTCATCTGGATGTTCCAGCTGAATTGGCCTTTATCTTCTCTAAGATCGATGGTTGGAACGCAGTCCATGGTGATCGTCATCTGGTGAAGGTAGTTGGAACAGTTCCAGGGCCTCCAACCACTTCGGAACTTCCTGACGATTTAGAGCAGTTTGCTTTTGGAAAATTCAGCTCAGTTTATTGTAATGGAATCAGACTTGGGGCAAGACGAGATCCTATTTCAACACCATTTCTATCTAGAGCTGCTTCTCGAGATCAAGACTTCCAAGATTCTTTAGCCATGTTCAAGTTGCTTTTACGCTGGACCGGTGATTCGTCTTTAGATGGAAATAAAGAAAAGGCATTGGCTGATTATATTGTCCATAAAGGGCTCTCAAGTCGAGGTTTGAGAGACGAAATCCTTGTTCAATTATGTAACCAATCGATAAGAACTGATGAGAAGAACTCGTTAAGAATTTGGCAACTAATGTCCCATTGCTTATCCTGCTTCCAACCAGGATCAGCTCTGCACAAATATTTGATCAAATTCGTTTCTGATAACGCTCCCGATTCGATGAGAGAGATTTTGTTGAAGAAACTTCTAAGGAACAATACGTCTTCTCAAGCTCCACCTTGTCGTGTATTCCCTCCTTCTTGGTTGGAATGGAGAGCTACTTCAAAGTTGTGCGACATCGCAATTGGATTGACCCTACCAGATGGAGTAACTCAAACTGTTGCAATAGACTCCTGGACAACGTGTGAAGAAGCAGCTGGATTGGCAGTGTCTTCACAAGGAATTCCAAACTTTGGATGGACTGTTGTCATGGATGATTCTGGACAGATTACAGACTCCTGTGGTCTTGATTTTGTACTTGATCTTGTGTCAGAAAAGGAATTATGTCCAGCCTTCCCAGCTGTTAGGACCGATTTACTAAGAAGTGGAAGAAAGAATTCGAATCCAACAATGAACACAGATGTGGAACCAAGTAGCCCTAAGAGGCCGCAAGTCCCTCCACCAGCACCACCATCTAAGAACCAGTCTATAGTCGAACCCATTGTTGAGATGAAGATTGAACGAGAGGAAAGGACCTATGGGCGTAGGTACGAAGGTGCTCAAAGGAAGACTTCCCATGACTTCCTTTCTAGGAACTCAGCTCTAAATGATAGATATTTTGAACCAGAAAAGACACGATCGCGATCTTTGGACGATCTTTTAGCTGGAGAATCACTTGACTTGGCTCCAACTTCAATTCCTGAACAGATAAACAGTTTGGAGTTGTCTGAAAGTCGTCTGAACAGTAGATATCATTCAAATGAAAGACTAGCTCCAATTGTCACTAAGGAGCCTACAACTCGATATCAGAAATCCCAATTTGCTGGAAAGAAATCGGCTAGTTCTCATTCGAGTAAATATATCGACAGAGGAGAGTATGCTGTTAGATCTTCAGCCATGTCCGATACTAGTGAAGCTCCTTCCTTGGCTAGCCATGTTCGAAGGGTTCGAGTTCCCTCACAAGCTTCAGATGTTGACCAATTCCTTGACGAATTATTCAGTCCTGTTTTAGATGGATCCTTAGACGAACTATCTGATGCTAGATCATTAGCTGCGAGCATCAGAGGTGGGGATGAGCTAAGTGACTTTTGTGACATACCCTTGATGGACGATGATATTGACATGTTAATGAACCCTCAATCAATGTGCACCTTTATCAAAGGTGGAGGTTTGAAAAACGAAGACGGGTCTGATGTTATTGAAGAAGGCCCCTCTAAAACAGAACCTTTGGAAGTTTCTGTAGATGACTACATTACAAATCTTTTTCAGCCCATTTTCATTAACGACTCTGTAAGACATTTGACCGAGAAGATGGAGTTAGTTGAAGCTATCAAGGGTGGTGGAACTGCTCATACCACTCAGTCTTCTGCTTCTTCAAATATGTACGGATCTTCACCTTTGTCAAGATCTTTAAGTCCAAACCAATTGATGATGATGAACCAAGAAATGATGTCGATGATCACAGTTCCACCAGGAGCTGATCCTCTTGTCTACCAGCAACAAATGCAGAGAGCTTTCTTACAATCCGCCATGGCCCAGAATTTACAAATTCAACAGCAGCTTTTGGCCCAGAACCAAGCACTTCAGACCTTATTAAGTCAGGACCCAGCCTCACCGGTTTCTCCTCCCATCAACACAAGTTCGAGCAACATTCGGAAGCAGAGTTTTAAGGGACGATCCCCATCGTCACCTTACATGGAAGTTATGAGGAATAGTAGGAAGGCTTCTTCGGACAGTGCGAATTCTTTAATTCCACCTCCACCGCCTCCTCCAATGCCTCCACCACTTGAATTCAAAGATCCGTCCGAAGCAAGACCATTCTTGGATCCATATGGTCGTGCGAAGACCGTTCGAATCGGCAAATGGAGATGGCCTCCGCCAAAAGATGGAAACATGAACGAAGAAGAGGAGAACTTTATGCGGTTCAAGATGCGCCAAAACCAGCGCAAAAATAGCCCTCAACACAATAACAGTCATAGTCAGAATGGCACTCCGACAAGTGATCCCAGCGCCATCGAGTGGGAAGAGTTTGAAGTCGATCAGATTACGAAAATCTCGATTGAGCCAACCAATCAACCTTCTCCGAAAGATAAGGAGAACAATTCACCGGGAATGGTAATGAATGGAGTGAGGCAAACTCGAAGAAGTTTTGAAATTGGAGCTGATAGACCTCCTCCGGGAAGTGTGGGCAAATTGAAGCTCAGCTCTGAAATGAGACTACGGTTAGAACAAGTGACAGCTGGGCATTCAGTTCGATCTTCAACCAGTAATAAATCGGATCATCCTGAAAGAATGCCAGCCAAGTTGGAAGATACTCGTCGAATGATGCTGGAGCAACAACTCGGTGGAAGTGGCGGTTTTCTGAGTCAGACCGATTCAGGAAAATCCAATGATTTGCCGTCTGTAAGAACGCAGATTCAACGAATGGAATTAGGAAAGCGTCCACCACCTCCTCCATGGCCAACTGTAAGTTTAATGAAATTATTTTCAGTATAGCCTAATTTTTATTGTTTTATGGAGGATTTTCTAATTATTGGTTTAAAAATTACACAAGAGTTTCTTCGTAATTAAAATTTAATAAGCATTACTTATTGTTAATCTTATGAACTACACAACTAACGAATTTCAAAGTACTGAAGAACGATGAAACTATAATTTTGCATTCATTTTTGTTGCTAATTATTTCAATAGGACTCTTAGTTATGTAAAAGCCAAAAACTCAAGAAAAGGATATAACAGTTATTCAGGCTAAATCCTGGCACAAAATCATAAGACAATTAAAAAAGGCTCACTTGAGCCTATGTACATTTTTTAAAATATCGCTTAAAGGAACAGGTACAGTGATCTGCAAATATAATTGAACAATATCGTTATTATTGCATAGAAATAGTTCAAGTCTTTCAGACATTTAAATTATTTTCAATGTTTAGTGAAGTAGAAAATAGCATTTTTTTATTTGGTTCCAATAAGATTTAAAATTAACTATTCCTTAATTTTTTGAATTTTTAAATTTTTTTATTTCATTTAAAAACAAACCCTTTTTTGCATTTATAAGACTTCATTAATTATTTGTAATTAATCTGTTTTGTAATTAAACTACCTTTTAAACTAAATATTAATAATTTTTATTTATCTTGTAGGTTTTACCACCAGCGCCTCCAGGCCCAGCACCGCCACCACCAATTCGTCCACCAAACAGCGTTCCACCGGTGCCTCCGCCACCGGCTCCAGTTATACCAAGCCAGAATCGAGATTCAGTCAACTCTACGGAAATGCCTGCTTTTATGCAGCGCCAAGATCGAGATACCTTTGGTGCTCGTCAGTCGTGGAATGCTTACACGAGTCCGAAAGAAACCTATGATTCCTGGAGCAAGAATGAAAATGCTAAACTGGACATGGTATACGAGGCGAACTATAAGAAAGAAGTCACTAAGGACAGAGAAAGATCGCGATCGCGGTCTAGATCACGAGATCGAGAACATTTTTCAGAGTCAGTTTGGGATCGTGCAGAAGTAGAAGGACCGCCATCTAGTGGCAGTGAGCGAGAGAAGGACAAGGAAAGGCGCGAAAAAGTATACGAATACCGAATGGAACGTGAAAGGGAGAGTTCCAAAGTCTATCAACCAATGCCGCCCAAGAGCATTGCACCCGAGAAAAAGGAGGCTCGACTTCCTCCTCCACAAAGCTCTCCGTCCCCAACTGGAAACCAAATGGCCACCTTTAAGACACATATGGCTCAGAAGAGTGCTAAGGAAAGAGATCGTAAAAACTCTGCTTCAACTTTAGTATCTAATTCAAATGATCGTCATTTCGATCATGACGTTGCTGATGATTGGCCAGCTCCAATGATCCCTGCACCTGTTCTGGCGCCACCATCATTGAAGAACCCCGCTTCAGCCTGTTTGACCTACAACCGCGTTCCATGGAAATTGAGAGTACGAAAAGAGGTTTTCCGACCTAACGAACCGATCGGACCTCCCGCGGCGATCGATTTACTGTTCGCCCAAGTGGCGGCCGATGTCTTTGGAGTTACTTCTACTCTTCGAATCAATCCACAAGAGCGAAGAGCGGCACTTAACCTATTAGAAGGTCACGGAGTCACCGTTGAAAATATGAACGGTCAAGTGCGAGCGATCGTAAAACGTCATTTGATCGACATGGCACGTGGATGGATGTTTTATTTCTCCAGAATCTTTGTCGTATCCGGATCACCACAACTGCCCGACATTTCCTTATTGGCCGTATCGCATAATGGAATTTGTCTGGCCCGTCGCAATACGGAACACTTTATCGTCATCCGGTCGATCCCGTTCGCCGATCTTCACGGTGCGATCACTTTGCCGCGCCCCGCCGCTTTGCAGTTATCTCTGCAAAATGGCAACCGTGTGACGCTGTATGCACCCCGAGCCGCGGCCATTCAAAACATGATCCAGTCATTCTGCAATGACTTTAAACAGGTGAGTGATGCTGATGATCTTTTTCGATATGATTTTTCGCGAAACAAGATTGATTACGTTCGGGTAGAAAGTGTTGGTGATCGCTGCGAAATATTTGTTGGATATATTATTGTTAGAAAGTAAAACTGGATGCTGGGGACGTGCTTTTCTTGGAAGTTAATCTTTTTTGTGTATGGCAACTTTCCATGTGTGTGCGATCAGGCTTAATTATCGTAGATCCATTGAAAATGAAATTACATTATTGGCGACGAGGAGAAAACTTAAAACTAATGAAATAGGAAAGGAAATGTGTTTCGCACTAAGGACTGGAAACGTGAGATTAAATTCATTGTTTTCATAATACGTGGAGAATGTTGCAAAAAACAACAAAAACGAGAAAAATTGCATTTGAAATATGTGTCGATCATTATCGATCGAATACTATACTATAAATTGATGAGTAAACATGAACAATACAATTGAGTCATCTTGCTCTTCCATTAGGCTGTCTGTTGGTAATTGTTTTGGTAATTTATTAAAAGGAAAAATCGATTGTCCGATACTCGTGGCGCTCTTTGTTATATCTAATTCAGTCACGGTCTGAAAACTTAATTTTCTTACCTATTTCAAGACAGCAGCGATGGCTACTTTGTTAAAAGCAAATTAAAGAAAAAATAAAAGAACGTTTATTGTGTGTCTTTGAAAGAAAAGAGCCTGCGTCGATCTTTGGTTATGAGCAATTAAACAATGAAGTGATTTTCAATAACTGAATACCTATGGCCACCGGGCTTCATGGAAATAAATACACTTATCTGTAGTAAGTTGAAAATCAGAAAAGCATAAACTGAACGGGAAAAGAGCACTAAATTTTTCTCCAATAAAAATTAACTCTTGAAAGTTTGATAAATCATTCAAATGTGATCGTTATGCATTCTAGTACCAGTGTAGGTGCCACTTTGAGTGGTTTACATCGTTTGTGACAGGTGGAAATGACGTTCCCACTTTTATTTGGCACTTGATCGACTGACCGCCTTTTTGGTTTTTGTTTTTTCTTTCAATTAAGCTATCATAGTTAATCGATCTTGGATCAAAACAGCGATCACATACCCAGCAAAAGATAACGGTACCATCTAAACATTAACCACTATTAAGAAAGTGGTATTTAATAATAAAAATTGATTTTCGAAAATCACAAAGTAGTTGATCGTGATCGACTGTGCTGCAGCGATCATAAATTTAAAAAAAAACTTTTCTCTCTACCGACAAAAATCAATTGCATCGGAAATTAATGACCATCTTCCTAATGAGTTTGTTGTTTAGAGGTGGATCAGTAAATGATTTTTATTGACCATTAAACTTTAGTTGAATCAATAAATGTAATGATCGTATCGATCTTAATGGCGTCCCCATTGATTCATTGTTATATTGCGATACTCTCATTTTTTAAATTGAATTTGGAGATTTTTTATTCGTTACTTTCGCCGGTGTCATTGATAATCAGCTCTCCAAGTACAATTATAAACTTATTAAAATTTAAATGTTTGCGAACGAAAGGCAGTTTTTTTTCTCCAAAAATAATGAATATATTGGTACTACCATAAAATAGAGAGCTAATCTGAATACAACTATTTAAAAACATCTCATTTGTCATAATTATGGTTATCTTTGAAAGAAATTAATTATTGTAGATTTGATTATATCCTAATAAAAATTCAAATTAATCGTTTTTTTAAACTGTATGAAAACAAAACCAAGTAAAAAAAGTTTCTATTTTTGATCAATTATTTTTAAATATTAGAAAGTCTTTAATGAAAATCTAGTAATAAATGCAAATTTCATTTAGAACATCTCTTTTTTTTAAGTTTTTATGGGGACGCCTAGTGATCTTGTAAGATCAACAAACATTTTCCAGAGTCACCAATTTGATCGTTTGTGGAGAAAATTCTTCTAGTAAAAAAATTGAAACAACTTTTAGAACGTGTTTTAATATAAATGTTTCTTTAGTGTAATTAATTTATTATAAAGAATCTAATCATGTTTAAGCATGATTACGATCATGTGGATAAAGATCGTGAACACGTTCTCCTGGGAAATTCAATTAAATTTTAATGAAATAACTCATAAGACAGTTGTCAAATTCATTCAATGCCAAAGATCAAAACAAAAATGATCTGCAATAACATAAACTCATTCACATCTTCGTTCTCTGTGGCCATCATTTCGTTAATTTCGTTAACCGGTGCTGAAATGGAGTTATACTAATTACCCTGGGATTAAATAATTTCGCAATTTATGGACATTGACCCCTGGACGTCTGTCAGCAGCGGACGGACTCTATGAAAGAAGAAGGTGAACTTCTTCAGTTCGGTGGCAGTTAATAAATCACATTTGAAAATTGGGATCGCTGAGAGGCGGTGTTGCGATCGCAGCCAACCTATTATTACCTGGCCTGGTGGAAAGTTATCAAAACAAGATCGCGTTACGATCAATGAGTTTCTGATTATTCCATTTAATTCTTGTTGGCGGTGGTTTGTTGAATAGTAAGTAGAAATGGCTTTTGGGCTGAACGAAAGACACAATCACACTGATCGTGGCTCAAGTAAAAGGCCATAAAATGCGATCAGTGTATAGCTGTGATCATTCTGAGCAGCCGAAGAATTCCGATTAGATTCGCACATTTTTCTACATTGAACATAATGGCAATGTTTGTGGATAAAAATAATATTAAAAATTAGATGATCATCATCAAAGGAGAAGACTGTGCACAAGTGTTGGATAGAGGTGAATTTTATCACCGTAAGTTCGACCTCTTCTGCGCTTGGCTTTGCTCTGGTCTGCTCTGTTCACCATTTCACCGGTCTATCATCTCGTCTCTATACTGAGAGCTGCAAAGAAGCGCGGTGTGTGTTTGGATGTGAAAGTATGTGATCATGACCATCATGATGATGATCATAGTGTCTGCAACGGTGCCTGGTCGAGCTCCAGGTGTAGAAAGAAACTCGAATGGAAACAGTTTCCTCTGTAACTTGAACCGCGATGGACAAAAAGCTTTGATCGCCGCCCGGTCGTGCATTCAGTTTGTGAATTAATTAGCCCCTAGATTGGATTATTACATAAAATAAATCGATCATTTGCGATCGCGATCTCGCCTTCCTGGATTAATATAGCAATCTCTTCCTGATTCGAAATATTACACATGTGGATTATTAACCGAAATATGAAAATTTTTGGCGATCGCCGATTAATCTGAATTCCAGTGATGTGATCGTTTTTTTCTGTGTGTTATTTGTTGTATGTTTGAAGTGTTACGAAAGAGATCTTCGTAAAAACTATTTACCGTATGGAAAATGGTTGTCTATTTACTTTTTTGAAATGGACTGAGTTTAATTGAAACCGAGATCTCTGGATTAATGGATTTTCGTTATGTGGAAATAGTGTAATTTTCTTCGTTTTTCATCTACCCAACCTCTTCCAATCTTGCCTTGGACCTCTCTATGTGTCTCTCTCCCAGCCATAGATGGACGATGATGACGACGTCTTCGTCAGCATAGATTTTGCATCCACACAAATTGTATGTAAATATTTTAATTAACTTGAAGTCGGGCATGAAAGCGTCGTTATAAAATGCGATCCAATGACCAAGAGCCGCAACAACAGCAACAATCACAGAATGGGGAATCGTCAAGTCCACGATTACGCGATCCCATGAATTCGTACAAATGCTATGACTCAATCCCTACGCCGAGTCCAATTGGCCAAGACGGACACAACTCGACCGCGATGGACGACTACGATTTAGAGAAGGAGATGACCACCCGAAATGGGTCCAAGTCGAGCACGCTGAAGAGTAATAGAAGAAAGTCGAATTTAGAGCGGGTGCCCAGTTTGGATAGTTTGGGAAATTCGTCCGATCAGTGCTCATCCTCGTCGGATAATGGACAGAGTGCCGCTAAACATAGGAATAGTACACACGTGGAAGAAAGTGACTTTAGAAGTGAACCGCTGTTAGAGAATAATTTCAGTAGCCATCATTACAAGAACACAGGTTTGGGCTTTATCAAAGAGCTCGACTTTCAGCAAGATTCTAACCCATCTGACACGGATTCCATTGAGGATATCAAACAGATCACGTGTCAGGCTCAAGTGCACAACAAGGGTCTCGACTTTGACGACGATGAACTGAGCCAATCGGAAATACCTAAAGACCCAGTGATAACAGCCTATTTGGAGAAAGCAAACCACGAGAGTCAAAGCGATTGTGTCAACTCCATGGAACAGTTCAACTCGAACAAGAGGCGATCGTTGAATGGTGAGGATCTGCAACGGGAAGATCCTATCATCATTGCCAATACGAACCTCCTCGGTCCGATCTCCTCGCTCACCCTAAACTCGTCGATCAAGAACCGGCGAACTAGTATCGCGAGTTCGGGATCGGTGGGCAGAATGGAGACGATCATCGAGGAGCCGATCGAGCCCAAAGTATCAGTGAAAGAAATTCTGGCTCGTTTCGAAACGCTCAGAGAATCGGCAGAGGTAATAAATATAATAATGATTCGCCTATAATTACACGCTGTTTTGAATTTTGCTTTTTGTTTTGTTCGCGATCGCGCTCAAAACACTTGCGATCATATTCAATTGATCGTCGTATTATTAACATTCGGTAACTGTACTCGGGAGCAAGAGAGAGATAATATCTGATTCAATTATTTTTTAATATAATTAATTAAAGTGATTACCTTTTTTCGGATGATAACTGTAAAGTTATTGTTGGTGCGTTTATGGTAATCAGAATTTCGGTGGTGTATCTGTGTGTGTGGCTTTTGTTGTGTAGGGTTTTTAGAAGAACTGGAAACATAGAAAGAAAATAGTATGAAGAAGATACGGAAGAAGAAATTGATTTACAATACTATAGAGAGGCGAAGCTAAGCTAAGCCCCAAAAAGTGGTCATGACTTTATGCGGTGAAATTTATTAGCCGGAAACAATTCCAAAATAACAAATGGTGGATGGATATGATACCATGGGTCAAAGAAGGTACCGGTGCTCATCTAGAGAATGATAAATTGGATACAGTTTGGGTGTGGTACAAGACTGACAACTGAATGATCGAGTTTAATATAGGTCAGAAATAGGTTTCGTTTAAATTTCTCCAATAAATTTTATGATCTGGTCATTTTTTTAAATTGATACGATCATCTTTATTGTTCTTAATAATGCTAATCAGCTTAAGACAGATTATCGAAATTTTGCAAGATGGTATCATTTTATTGAACCTACATTCACAAAAAATACAGTTTTTTCTAAAATTTCTAAAGATGTTGGATTAATGAAAGATTTTGATAAATGATCACAGCTGGTTTCCAAAGCTATAATACTCGTGCTAACCAGTTATCAGACTCTACATTTAAGTAAAAAAAATATATGGATCACTGAATTAATAAGATCATGACTGGAAAATCGGTCACTACTGTGGAGTAATTTGCTGCTTTTCTGTTATGTTCTAAGAAGAATGCAGCCTCCGCAAGTCAACTGCCCCACTTTTGACTGGCGTCCCAGTCGGCAATTATTTTCTGCATAAATTGATTCTCCGGGTAATAAATATCAGGTTTCTGTGCCTAGTTTTTTATTCTAAAGTCTCCTCGTATTTTGTTTTTACATTTTATTCTAAACATCGCAGCCTCTGTGTTTGCTTAAAGGTCCATTGAGCCACTGACTGTCGGTGGTGGCTGATTTCCCAAGAAGAGGAACGGTTTTTTGTGTAATAATAATAACAGAGAAATATGTGTTAACATATGGACGAATTGACCATAAAAGTCAGTAATTTAACGGTGCATCTGAAAGATGCTCTCTTGTGGAATATAAACAGCCAAAGACCCAGTTGTGTGCGCTCGCATCGGGAAACTTTTCTGTGCCACTATTCAGATATTTTGCTGAATGAAATTCGGTTTTTGGATTTAATTATGGGTAAATTCCATATTTTTTAAAAGTTGGTCACAAAAGACTAAAAATAGAATTGCCATAAGATACTTTACTTACGATTCAAAACTAAAATCATAATATCAACAATTAGGAAATACCCGCCTCATAGTCGAAGTGGTAACGCAATCGACTGCCTCCTCGGAGACAATGGGTTTAATCTGTGGGTGGGTAAGACTGGCTAGATCCTTTTTCAGCCGGTCTAAGTGCTTTTAATTGACTAACAATACATTGAAAACAAATAGTCATGAAAAGTCTGAACCCATTGGTTGAGGTTGAGACTCCTCATGTTCTTTACAGGAATTGTAAGGGAAATTTGTACCTTTACCAATTGATCCAGCTTTTGCTTAAATTATAAAATCGTGGTTGCAACCCCTTATCATTAAGTTAGCTCTCTATATTGATTTGAGTTTCTTATCACTCTTTTCAGTAGCATTTGTGATACTTTTTTAATGCGATAACGATATAGTTTGGCTTAATCTTCAATTTAGAAATCTTGTATAAAAGTGAGTCTAGGTTCTAACCGACCGCGATTTCATTGATTATTTTAATCAATTTTAGTGCATTTTAATTGCCTACACGTATCATAAAATCGAGGTTTTTAGGCTTTCAAAAAGAGACACTGGCGGCTTACTATGACATAGCAACCCAATTTTTCGAAATTCTTGAAATACTTCGGGTGTCTAACTAACCCTATCATTAGATTATTTAAAAATTACCCCACAGTGGACATAATGAGGGTGCATTTATAGCACTGACCAAGTGCGTTTTTTCGCAATTTTGCGGAACCTATCAAAGTATTTGCAGTTATTTTTTACATACAATTGTCATTTGTTAAGAGTAATATTGTGTGTAAATTTGAAGTTCTTCCACATCTGGTTCCAAAAATATTAAGGAATCGATAATAGAGCTAACTCACGCTTATGATATGTACGAGTATGTGCTGCGCGGGTGTAAAATCACCTCTTTTTCAAGAGAAAAAAAGTGTGAAATGCGAGCTGGGTTTGGACAAAAAGTTATTAAGTAACGTAAATTGTATAACGTTTTTTTGTATTCAAAATATTTGTAATTATGATGAGAGGTTTTTGTTCCATTTTTTTAATACTCGTAGCAAAGGTATTCAAATTTAACCACGGTGACACATTTTTTCTAAACAAAATTTGAATAAGAAAGTTATCACTTCTTCTTTTGTATTTAAATTATTCACAGATTGAGATAAACCGAAATACATTTATTATATAAAAATAGATGGTTTTTTATCACCACCACAGAAATACAACAATTTGTATGTATTTTGTTTACAAATTATCGATCTCAGTAGGTGAAATTTAAGCTCACAAAAGGAGTGAAAAAAGTACTTTATTTTACTGAAAACAGTGAAAAAGTACTCTTCTTCACTGTTTTTAAAGTCAAAAGTCTAATCATGTTTCAAATACTTATCGATTTATTTATCATTTTAAAAAACATTTCTTAACTTGATTTGTTTTAGTAGCTTTTAAGCAAAATTTATCACATAATTCATCAAATGAAATGAGTAACAAATTTTTAAGAGTGGTCAATAAATCCATCTTATTTTCGAACAGAAGTTGATAATTAAACACATGTTGAATGTTTTTGTGTATTTAGTTCAATTTATTAGTGAGAAGCTTTGACACAAAGATTTTTTCACTGAACAAATTTTTTTCTGGCTCACTATATTCAGTTTTGGATAATCTGACTGTCAAAACTATAGAAAAATTACTAACAAGATGGTTTTGAATTTCCAGATCAAGAAAATTTTGAAGAAAAGTAGCCATAAATTAAGAATTGACATGTTTTAGTTATAATTGTAATTTGCAAAATATTTAATTGCTGGATGTCCGTCATGTGTGAACTGGTTTTCTATTATTCGTAAATTTGTGTATTCCTTTGTCGTGCAAAGAAAAATTTCTCATATTAAAATAAAAACTTTCTGTCACATATTCCTTACATAAATAACTATTAGATATTTCTATTTTCTAATTTATTAGTTCAATACAATCATTCAATTCAGAGGTTAATGAGCTCTTTTAAATGATAAACTCGCTTTTCATTGATAGCATTGGTATTAAGACAACAATAGTTAACCATTAATTAAATGTTATCATAATTATTTGATAAACAAATTGAATTAACCTAATCATTTCGAAATTCCTATTATATGTTAATTTCACCAAAAATAATGTCACTAAAATATAATTCCAAGTTATTTAAACATTAAAGTAATAGTCAACATTCTTTGAATAATTTCAAATTTACTAGGTGACAAAACGGAGAAAAGCATTAATGATAATTGACTTTCCCATCTTGATAGGCTTTCATGTTTTACAAATCTTTTAAAAACAAATCATGATTGTGTCACTAATTTTGTTTTCAAAATCAAGGCCAAACCAACACACGCTGCAAGTTTTGCGGTCATGTTTTCCCACTGATTATGAGCGTTTGTTATAAAAGTGTGTTTAAGTATTTACATAATTACAACTTTTTCTTAGTAAATGATGATAATTTGAATACATCCATTTTAAAAAATTGGCCAGAACAGAGGAAAGAATTCGATAATTGTCAGAAACTTGATGGGTCTTTGCTTTTTGCGCACTCGAAATTTTTAGGTTATGTAAACACAGAAGATTAAGTGTGCGAATTTATGAACTTAACCACAAATTTCACTTGTCTTTCTTTCGTCACACACGTCAATCTGCAAGATTCGCATGTTCTTTTATTTGGGGTAATTTAAGGCCATGTTTTAAAGTATAGGTGTAAAAGACAGAGAAGCATAATAATGAATCGTTAAATTACCGTTTCATTCCGTCGAATAACGTATGGTTAAATGATGATTCTATCTGAAAAGATCTAAAAAAGAGAGGTAATGGTAAATAATGTTCGCTTTGTGTTCCATAGAAATCTGTTTCGGGAAACTGGTCTGGTGAAGAGTGGTTAATTTATAAAGATTAATTCGAATCTGGTTCCAAAAGCCAGTGAAAGTCCATTACCTGCCTGAACAAATATGAACATCTCATTCGATCAGCAGCGTTGGCTTGGGAATTTGTAACACGATCATTTAAACGCCAATAAGAAATCAATCTAAATATGCTATTGTTATTAAACTCTCATTAACTTGTTTTTCTGTGTCTTTGTTTTTTAGGTTCAGTCCAAGGCGTCGACAATTTCTTCGGGTGCTCGACAAGCAGCAGCCACCTTGAATGCGGCTCTCCATGCGTCCAACAATGGACGAGAGCAGGATCCCCGCCATGAAAGGGAGCAAAATAACCGATCGCGATCACCGCAACAAATGCAAATGCGTACTGAGATCATGGAGGAAAGTGAATATAATGTTCATTCACAAAAGTCCAATATGGTTATTCATCAGCATCATCACTCGAAGACATCGACTCCCAATGGACACCATCACAGGAGCTCTATCAATCACCAGGACGTGATGATCGGTCCCGATCATCATCAGCACTCACGCGAGGGCAGCGTCATTGATGATCACATCTCAATCAACGGCAATCTTCATAACAGTAACGGCAGCATCAATGGACATGGCAGCAATGCCAATTCCAAATACTCGCTCCTCAATTTCGCAGCCCAACATTTCCGAAATGAGTAAGTCTTTTTACCACTTTGTTTTCGAAATTGGACTTTATGCAATTTTATGTGTTTTATAAGAAGTCTAATTTAAAGTTCAATTAACATCGATTTGAAGAGTTGCAACATATTCAAATTCATTAAAAAGTAATTGGTAGTAATTTCAGATAATCACACTATTAGTAAATTTTTGCATAATCAGAAGAGTCCATAACTTGCCAATTTATAGCTATTTGAAAAAATGCATTTATTTCTTTTATGAAAAATCTCTTTTTAATCAAGTTATTTGGTTTTTGTATTTTTTTTAAATTCTCTAAATCTATTGCAATACTCCTCTCTCATAGGAGAGGAAAGCTTTAATTTGCAGAGCTTTTTAATTATATGTACTTCATGGCAATCAACTAAAATTTATAAAGTGTTAAATCGTTTTCTTCACCACAAAATTGAAATTGTTGCTTTAGCGACTAAATTATCATATTTGAATTTTTGTTATTTTAGTTATTCTTTAAAGATATCCTTAAAAAGATTACAGAATCTTACTTTAGTTTGTTGTCCGTAATAAGTGCGTCATATTGGTAGTTTTAGTGCAAAATAAATATTTTATAGCCATAGATCAAATATGCCAATATTGGAATAATTTAATTACTAGAATTAGTAGAATTGTAGCTATATTGTTTAATGAAACCAATAGTATTATACCTTAGAATTCTTTATTTCAAATGCATTTTTTGCAAAAATTGAATTTAAGAATGACCAACTTAACCTTTTTTATTGCAATCTGAAGAATGGAAGATGGCCCTTTTAGAATTTGAATTGTTAGCATTTCATTTTGAAATTTTTTTACTGCAATTTGGATAACCATTTGCAATTTGAACTTTTTCATTGCAATTTGGAGATTGACTATGAATCTTGGCCAAATTATCAAATGAGTATAAGGTAAAATTGAGCAAAATAATCAGTTTTTAGTGTGCTTGGGATTCTGAACCAGCCATTCAATGTCAAAACGATTTATGGACGATATGTAGAGAATTTATCGATATCTAAAATAGTATGGTTTAGGATAAATACGTCTCGGTTTGTTAGCTACGACGCTAAATAAACTAAAAACCCGCTTGGTCAGAAAATATTATCCAAGATTGTGACTTTATTAGTTATTCTATTAAGTTAATATTATTATTCAAAGATGCACAAACAGGACAGTTTTCGATAGTCATCATTACATTATCTGAATTCGAAATTTTTTGCACTATTTTTCATAATTCTAAATCAGTGTGTTTAGACTTTCAAAGTAAGGTACTGGCTGCCTACTATGACATTGTGATATTTCGGAATGTCTAAATATCCCTATGATTAGATTACTTAATAAATACTCCATTGTAGGAAAAAAGTTAGTTTTTCCGCAATTTCGCGAAACCTATCAAACTATTTGCAATTATTTTTAACATAAAATTGTGAGTTGTTAAGAGTAATATTGTGTGTAAATTTGAAGTTCTTCGACATCTAGTTTAAGAGATATTAAGGAGTCGTAGGTGTTTTTATAGAGCTACCATAAATCGCCCTGTATGTATTTTTATACGAGTAATATGCGAGTATGATATACAAATGAATTTGTATTAAATCGAATAGACTTCCTTTAGCTCGGATCTATTTTTTATTTATTCAAATAAATTCTTAAGAATAAGAATTTTAAAAATTTTAATTTTTTATATGCAAAAAATTAAAGACGCTTTTTTGGTGAATTTTGGAAATTCTTTAATTTTATAATGAAATATATAAGATTTTCTTTTTAAACTTGTTTCGGTTCATTGAAAAAATTAATTTTTTAAATATACCTTTTGTAATATGAGTTCAAGTCTAACAATTTTCCATTGTGAGTTTTATCCTCAACGAAATATGTTAATAATTGCATTGTAATATTATAAATGACAGTATATTTATCTCTTTGGTTAATAACTTGAGAACGTCATTGCATTTACCATTCACCTCTTAAATTTGCAGAAACATGTAAACTTTTTCTTTGTTAGAGGTCATTTATTTGAATAGCTCGCAATAAAACCTTTGTGCGGAAAGACGTTCATTTGGTGTCTGATTGATGGACAACATAATGAATTTGAGTCAGCTTTTCTGCTCTGCAAATTCCCACAAATTTGCGAACATTACCGATACGATCGGCAGAAAGAAAGAAAAACGGACTAATGCAGAGTCATTAGGTGTCGGTCCAGAAGGAGATCGGTTGCGATTTTATCATCTGGCAGGCTTGGAGTAGCCTCCTCCCCTCTTCCATTAAAAGAAAGTGGTTTTCTAATTTCGGTTTTAATCGCCACTGGATCGATTTTATTGACCTCCGGGTGTGTGAATGTGAGTATAATTAAAGCAGGGAGGCTGTACACTAATTAGAGAATCCACGGGTAGCTCAAAAGTGTTGAGCTGTTGAATAATAATAACAACAGAGCCAGTATTGTTGGTCAGAGATGAATCTGGTATGCTGAAAAAAAACCGGTGGAAATTTCACCTGCATTCCGCCTTGATGATTTAATTTAGAAGAAACGCACGTTTATCTTGGATCTTCACGCAAGACAAGAGTCAATTGACTCCGCCTCTCTTAAGCTGGATGCAAGCGCGCTCTGACTGCAAACGGCTTCGTCAAACGGTTATTGTGTGTGAGAGAGTTCTGTTTTTGTAGAACGGTTTATCAAGTTCAAGAATTATTTTTGCAATATTTTTCCTAACTGTTGAGTGGCCATTAATCGATCGCCAATTTTTGCGCGCGCTCTAGGGGTCTTCAAACTCGGAAAGCACTGCCTCTTTTTAGTAGTTGCAATAAAAATTGAACACCTCTTTTCAACTTCATGCCCAACTGGGTCCAAGCCGGGAAAATCTCCGGCTAATTGTTGTTTATTCAAATGCACGCACACAAATTGTTGGTTAATTTACAAGAAAAGAGCATAATTTCACGATCGTTCACTATATATGTTTGTTAGATACGAGTATGCCCCCATATTAAATACTCTACACTTACAATGGCAATTAATGCATAATTCAGCTGGTTTGTTAATGACTGTATTTAATTTATATGAAATGAATTTTCTTTCAACGAACCCCATTGTTGTGTCCAGTGCTTCATATGCGTTTGTTTTACATTTTCTAAGCAACATAATTTACCAGAGGCCATTGAAGTGAGCTTTCTACATCAAGTTATTGGCTTAATTTCATTAGCATATTAATTGGGATTAATTTGCATAAAAATGTTATAAAATATAATTATAGTTTGTGGATATGATGGACTCGTTTATATTTAGCAAATTTCCAAAATATTATAAAGTAAAATAAACTTCTCTAGCAATTAAAATGAAATTACTTTTTCTTTCAACCATTTATATTTGATAATTATATTTAATTGTTATGTTTTAATGACTTCAAAAGCTTTTCGTTTTTTTTGTATTAAATTAACAGTATTTTTTTTTAATTTTCTGCAGCTTTTAGGCCTAAAAATTAGCATTACCTCAACATAATATATAACGGTTTCCATTTAATCTCTATTTACTATTACAGACGTCAATTTGAATAACAAAACACTGTAAAGCTGATTTCGTTTTAGATAAGAGATAATTCCCTCATTAGTAAGCTCTTCATTTGAATTTTAAATATGGTTTTACAATATTATTGATTTACAGTCTTATTACAAATGATAACCAATTAGTAAGCATGCGTATGATTTACGAGGTTTTATGGCTAACAAAGATTTCTTTTTTTCTGCGAATAATTTCATTTTTTGCGAATATATTTTAAAATTCCAACGAAAAAGCGATCCAAATTAAAATGGCAGTTAATTTTTGTTTTTTTCTTTGCCTTAAACTAGAGGAATAAGTTTAAATAATTAATTAGGAAAGAAGAGCTTTTTTTATTATAATTTAAAATATTTACAGTAAATTTTATGATCTTTTTTATATTAAATAGATAAAATAGTTTAAATATTTTTTTAAATTATATTTGTTTTCCATGGGAATCTTTGAGAAACTTCTTAAACAAATGTAAATCAATTTGATAAAAACTCGCATAAAATGCAAATATTTACCGATATTCCACCTTAATTTACATTGGATATTATACAATTCGTAAATTTAAACTTTTAAAACGAAAGTATTTTGGGATAATTTACTTAAAAGAGTTTAAATTGGCAAATATTACGTAAACCCGTTTTACAGTTCTTATTTTTTTCTTGCAAATAATTGGAATAATTTTCCTTTCTTCTCCCATCGACTTTAAAACCACATCATTCGATTTGATTAAATGGAATTAGGAAGAGACGCCTTCTACTTACCTCTGTGTACAAAGAAAACGTAATATCATTCATTAGGTGGTTTAGCATTGTATTGTTATGGGGGTCCAATTTAAAGCACTCCAAGACACAATTCCTACAGTCTCTTTTAATCGAAGCTTTTTCCCAACCCGTATTACACACATGTGGGGTTTAATAATAGCTTTTTGTTTATGCTCGGCGATTTCCTCTCCCAAACACCACTCGGCGCCGCGTCCATCTGTGTTTTATACCACATACAAATGTGATTGGGCAGTGTGATCTCGGCATTTCGCCAAAGAGGAAGCTCTCTTTAGCGGTGATCAGTGTTCGGTTTAATCGCGTTATCACATCACCCAAAAATTTGCGCAAGAAGTATTTTGCATCACTATTAATGAGTTTTAATAAAAATGCAGGACAAATTAGCCGAACTGGTGCGATAAGACCGTCTGTCCGTGTGGATTATTATGTGCCAAAAAAGTGATCGCGAGCGATGATGATCGAATCAATATGGTGAAACTGTGCGATCTGATATTACCAATTCCAATATTTTTTGGAAGCTCTTGTGATTTCATTTGATGTGCGACGAATCGATCGGTTTAGTGGACAATTAAACGCGGTTAAGACGAGTTTAAACAGAGAGCAGTTGAGGATCATATAAAGTGTTTTGTTTTTGTTTGATGGTGGCACTCTTGGATTACATTAAATAATGACAGAAAGGTGTGTGTTATTAACAGTTTTAATCAGATATCTTACTTTTCATTATAAATATTGGCATTTGAACGACTTTCCCTGCTAAATACTATAAATATGATATTTGTAATGAAATGCGGAATACAGATCATGATCGTAAATCATCGATCACAACCGCATCTCATACATATTTGAATCTCGCGCAAAAGTAAAAGTTAATCGTGTGCCTTGCTACTTATGCGTTTATTTCCAGTTATATTTTGTAATTTTTCTCCTCTTCTTTATTATATTATGGAGGAATAATTACACTTTCCATTTTCTTTCTCGATCAACTGTCAACCGCGCCGCGCGCGATCAGTGATCTTTTTTTTACGATGTTCTCGACTTCCTGACTCGACCTGTTTTTAAGGCTGGGTCTTTGTTTATTTCTTAATAAGTGCGTTTAGCGGAGCCGTTAATCATCGTTTTACATTTATAATTATGCCCACAGATGTGTAACTTTCTCTCCCCGGGAAAACTACAAACGTTGATTCAATTAAAATTGTGATGGGTTGTCTGTGAAAAAATACGCATGTCTTGGGGGACGGTTATTTCACTTTTCGTTTCAATTTTTCATAATTCTAATTGTGCACAGACAAGAGTCGTGTTCGGTTACGTAAAGTTCATCCAATTGCGATTAATCGTGTGTCGAATCTGTTGCAGGGGGTGAGGTGGGTAATTGGGCGTAGAAAGTAAATTGGCCGTTGTGGCGCAAAAACATCCAGATATTAAGTGGAAATTAAGTGTTGTATCAGCATGGGTGCTTATAATATTAAGAGTTTTTTAGAGACGTGTCTTTTATTCAATTAGCTTTTTTATGTTAAGAGGATGTTTTCTGAGATGATTTATTTCAATTTCAAAACAAATTGATCCTTTGAAAAAATTGAAGCATTTTAATTAGTTTAAAAATGCATAAAGTTTTGTATAGAACTCTATCGATAAACTCATTATTTTAAAGTTGTTTATTTATTGTCCTAGTTACATGTATATAAATAACTGTTAAAATAAAATCTAAAACCTTTAACCTTTTAAAATTAAACTCAACTAGTTTATCTCAAACTCACAATCATAATGTATTCACAAGACTATAAATAGTCGAAATGGTGTAGGTCAATTTTTAACATTAAATAATATTTATATTCTATTTGTTCAGCTATTAAAAACATAACTTGATCAATAAAAATACCGGTTTTAATTTCTTCAATTTTTCTTATGCAAAATACATTGCTACTGACGTATTAAAACTCAATAAAAATGTCTTTGAAGGCTAACATCTTCAAATACTCCTTAGAGTTAAAAAAAACGATATTATCAATATTGATGTTTTCGAAATACACATAACTTTAATATATCCATTAATTTATAGACTAGTTTAGCAAAGAGAGTTGCAAAACGTTGCATATAATTTTATTTGAATAGAGCCATAAATATTCAAGCCTTGGTGAATTTCATCTTACGCCAATCTCATTGAATCATAAACAAAACAAGTTTAATTAAATGCTAAACTATTATAGTTCAAAGATTGAAATATGTAACAAATAATTGATTTTAAGATCTATTTACAATTATTAATGGGCTTTTGGTCCAATTTTACGTTATTATCACGTTATATACATACAGCGTGGGTTTGCCTTATATCTCTGGAACCAGATGTCGAAGAACTTCAAATTTATTCACAATATTAATCTTAACAAATATCAATTGTATGTTAAAATAATTGCAAATACTTTGATAGGTTTCGCGAAATTGCGAAGAAAAATAACGAAAATACGCTCTTGTTTCATTGGTCAGTGCCCCTTTATCTCTTATATGGGGTATTTTTTAATTAATCTAATGATGGGGATAGTTGGACATTTCGTGAATTCCTAATAAAAGGGTCGTTATGTCATAGTAGGCCGCTAGTAGCTCTCTTTGAATGTCTAAAAACCCTGTTTTCGAAAAATGAAAAAATAGCATAAAAAATTTTGGAATTCAAATAAAGTAATGATGACTATCAATAACTGTCCTCTGGTGCATTTCTCGATACTAAATTGACATAATACAGCTAATAAGGTCTTGGATAATATTTTTCGGACTAAGCGGGTTTTTAGTTTATTAAGCGCCGAAGCGAACAAACCGCTCTACGTATTTAAAACAAACCATACTATTTTAGAGATCAATAAATTCCGTATACATTATCCATACATCGTTTTGACATTGAACAGCTAGTTCAGAAACCTAAATTCAGTAAAATTATCGTATGAAACAAGTATGTATAACTCTAAATTGAACAAAATAATCATATTCTTTAGTGTTATTAACACAGAATTGTGAGTTGTTCAGGGTAATTTTGTGTGTAAATTTGAAGTTCCTGTGACACATCTGGTTCCAGAGGTATCAAGGAAGCGTGGGTGCGTTTACAGAGCTAACTCACGATGTAGTTACACAATTCAATATTTTGTGAAAAGAAAATATTTCGGTTGAACTTTAATCAACCATATTATAAATATTAATGGTGTTAATTTGTTTAAAAACTCATTAGATTAGAATTATTAAACACTATATTGCATAAATATTAAGATTTTCGTTTTGTTAAGCTTTTTTAATATAAAATATTCTAGAATTTCGGAAAAATCGGTTAACGGAAAAACTTGATATTTTCAAATATTAACCTAAATTGGCATTTGAAATTTCCTGTCATTATTTTTTTTCTTTTTTGTGACCAACCTTCGTGAAGACCAGACGTAAACATTCCCACTAAGTTTTCTCGAAGAAAATCAAATTCAAGCATAATAAGTGTTTTAATCGACTCTCGTCGAACCCATTCTCATGGCTGATAGAATTGCACAACTCGGACTCGGTTAGTTGAACTTTGAAACTGAAAACTGGGTTGATTTGAATAAAAAAAGGCCGCCACAAAAACACGTGTTCGGTATAAATTATAATAATTCGCATTTTCTCTTGCAGTCCGTCGTCCGATGAAAACAAATCGTCAAAGAACAACGAAAAGCGGCTGTCGACGGGCAGCCGGCCCAACATTGACCTGGTAAAATGGCAGGCGACGCCTTTGAAGACCCCTCTCTTGCGGCTGCCCTCAGATCTGGCCACGTTGGCCCTGGAATGCTTCGACTGCATTCTGCGGTACTGTGGCGACCACATCTCGGATCCAGACCTCACTGAAGTTAAATGCGTTTACACGATTTTAATGGTGAGAATTTCCAATTTTATTAAACAAATTTTGAGGTTATCTTTCATAATTTCTGTTTAAAATGATGAGCGTTCTCTGTTTGAAATTGTTTTGTGAAATCCAAGAACGGCCAACTGATTTAATTTCCCATTTCCATGATTACTGCGTTTGTTTTTGATTAAAAATAAGATATTAATGGATTTTTATTCTAATTTTCGCACAGCACTGCCACAAACACTTGGCCCTGAGGGATGAAGTGTATTGTCAGCTGATGAAACAGACGACGGCCAACCGGTCGCCCAATCCAGAGTCTGTGCAGCGCGCTTGGCGTCTGCTGAGCATCCTGGCCGCCTACTTTGGCTGCTCCGACGCCCTCAGGCCCTATCTCATGGAGCACTTGTCGGCGGCCGCCTCGGACCGGCGCAGGGTCTGCCACGGAACGGCTGCTGTTTGCTTGACCAATTTAAGGAAAACAGCACGCTGCGGTGGCCGCAAAAATGTTCCCAGCGTCGAGGAAGTCACCGCCGTCTCAGCGGGAAGGTAATTGCATTCCAAGTTACTAAATGAGTATAAAAAAAACTTAGTTAAGAGAAAGTTACCACGTGGTTAAATGAAGAACATCGAATTTTTTCTTGTTTTAATTGAATTTATCAATATTTATTATAATTTAATATACAACTAGTGCTTTAAAGAATTCTTTTTTAACACTTGTGCTATAAAAACAAATTTTAGTTTAATAAAATTGATTTTATGCAACTGAAATGCATAAAGAATACTTTATTTAATTTCGTATCCAAATACTTATTTCCCTCATTTTCTTTTCCAGATCTGCTCGTCGTCAAATTTACCGTCTGCCTGGAGGTGCTGAGCGCGTGGTGAACACGAGGTGCTCGACCGTGGTTGCTGACGTGATAGCAGAGCTGTGCACTCTGTTGGGCATCGAGTCTCAGGCGGAGCAGCAGGAGTTTTCTCTGTATTGCATAGTGCAGGGCGACGCTTTCACGATGCCCCTGGCTGCGGACGAATACATCTTGGACGTGACCACGGAACTGCTCAAGTCTGGCCAGCCATTCTATTTGATATTCTGTCGCAGTGTTTGGCACTTCCCGTTGAAGAGGGACCCCTTACCTGCTCCCCTGTACATCGAAGTTTTGTTCAATCAAGTCGCTCCCGATTATTTGGAGGGTCTTTTGCTGGAACTGCCCAATGGAAGCGCCCCGAATCCGGATGTGGTTCGAGATATGGCCAGAATTGCTGCTTTATTGCACAGGGCAGCTGATTTAAATCACGTCCCAGCGATGAAGGAGATCAAATTCCTGCTACCAAAATCCGCTTTGGGAATTAGAGAACTTAGACCGGCTCAGTGGGTGGCTCTGGTCCAGTCAGCGTGGCCCACAGTCGCTGGAATGACCCCAAGCCAAGTGAAAGCACAGTTCTTGGTTGTTCTATCCTCGTGGCCACTCTTCGGAAGCAGCTTCTTTGCGGTGAAGCGAGTCTGGTCCGAAGACAGTCCCGAAGAAGCGAATCCCATGTGGAGGGAACTGATTTTAGCGCTAAACAGAAAAGGAATTCTCTTCCTCGATCCCAATACCCATGATACGCTCCAGCATTGGCCTTTTACAGAAGTCATTTCCACAAGAAAGGTTAGTTTCATTTTTTTTAATTTTCTGATCGTTTTTTGAGGTTATAATTTTTTTACTTATTTTTTAATGCGTTTTTATTGTAACTTATATTCTAATACTTTTTGTTTTTCCTTTCCAGGTTCGATCGGAGGACGGTGCCCTCTTCCTGGACATGAAGGTCGGCAACCTGATGCAGCAACGAGTCATCCGCGTCCAAACGGAGCAGGCCCATGAAATCTCCCGCCTGGTGCGCCAATACATAACAATGGCCCAAGCGCAGCAACGCGATCGATCCAGCATCCGGGACTAACATTATATAGTTATTATATAGATTGTTGTTATATCCCCTATTTTTAATTCTTTGCTAAACACAAATTGTATAAATATTTTTCATAATAAAATGCTATATTATTTTTAATTTCTTTTGTTTTTTGTTGTTGAATGAATTAGTTTTAAACTACTGAGTTAGTAGTAAGTCGGGTTCAGTTTTGTTGAACTAAATGAATTTTAGGGTTAATATCTAATTAAGATATAATCATAACTTTTACAAACAATTTGAAAAAAGTTACAAATCAATATCGCGCAGTTTTTACTAAACAAATGCGTTACAAAAATCTTAAAATGTCTTCTAGAATTCTTATAAGGCATTTTTGAAAATGTTATTTTTTTATTTTAAGGAGAAATTATTGGTCTACCTAATACTATAACAAAATATTTAAAATAAGAAAGTTTAATTTAGACTTCTCGCGTCGTAAGAGGAAGTGAGACATAGAATGTCGTTAAAAAGAAGATGTCACAAATGGTTTTACTGTAGTTGCTTGCTTCCTTCACAATATTAAATAGAAATTTTTAAATAAAAATCAAAGAAATAAATAATAAAATGAGCTAGGGGTTGGAGTAGTGGCAAAAAATTGGAATTTTGTGTTAAAATCCCAGTAATGCAGTGATAATATCTCCGGCCACAACAATCGAACAATTTGTGACGTCAACATTATTTGTTTGAGGTTTTCAAAGCTTGGATGGAATACACAATCGAAGGGATAATAAACCAGTTCTTTCTAATACAAGAACACTGCTGCTGTTCAATGAACGGAAACAGACGATAGTTATGAAAGGGATGGTTGTCTTCGTAGTATGTGTGTTCTGTTCTTGTGGCAAAAACCGGTCAATAAAATATACTCTATATAGAACCATTAGCTCATGGTAATAATCACATCATAACAAATATTGATTTATGGAATGATATTTAACTGTCAATTGTGACAGTCTGGCAAATGAATAGATAGGGCGTTTGACAACTTTGATTGCGTAAAAACCAATTGGTTAGAGCTAGATCTTCGTAGAGATGGAAACATCTAAGGGCAATACGCCTAACTGCGGAGGGCAGAGATATGAGGGAGCAATAGATCTTCAGGTCAAAGAGCAGGATCACCTAATTAAAGATAAAAAATGAGCTAATTTAATGATGATAGTAAATACCACATGAATCTTAAATAAAATTTTCTTATAAGGGATTGCAAACAAATATAGGGGAGGTAAGCACAAAATGATATAATGTTTTGTTTTATTATCATAAATCTTTATGATGTAATTATTAGCATAATTTCAAGAAGCGTGACTCCAATGCTATCAATTTACAAACCTTCTCCGGGTCTAGATCGTTAGATTATATACGTTAACATTTCTTTTAATGATAATGAAGAGTATTAGGAAAATTTCGTCTTCAATACCTATTGAGTTACCTGATACTCAGACGCATGGAATGAATGGGCTCAAATTTTGACAGATTAAAAGTCTTTTGGGCCACATGATATGCAAGAAATCTCTAGAAATCGTTATTTCCCCTACATATTTGCAAAACAAAAAAAAGTGAATATCATATAAATATATCTTAATATATTCCATAACAAAATTACACGTGTTTCTGTTTAAATTTCTTCTGCTTATTTCCTTTCTTTATTTTTCCAGGTTTGTTAGACTTGGGTTCTTCTGCGACGGATTCCTCTAAAGGCCTCTTCAGTCCACTAAAAAATGATTGAAAATAAATTAAAACTCCATTTTATACAAAGAAATATTAAATCATTACCTTTTTACAGAAATAATTGAAGATTTGTTGCTGGCCAGGGCATTGGACCAATCCTCATTGGTGCCTTTGATGGCAAATTGAGCCAAATTCTCCCTTTTCAACCGCTCCAATTCTTTTTTCTGCTTCTTCTCAATTTCGTTTGCGGCCTCTTCTAATTCTTTTTCAATTGATTTCTGATTTGAATTCGAATTCTTTATCAAATTATCCGGCTTTTTACTTTGATCGGTGTCTTTAAACAGTTCCTTTTCAATGTCCTCTTCAATAATTTTCTTAATTGCTTTTGTCAATTTCTTAATGGCGTCATAGAATTTTGCCAAAATTTGATTCGATGGCATATTAAATTCCTCACAAATTGTGTCTATCGACTTGTGCTGGAGCCCAATTCCGATTAAAATCGCCTTTTGAATGGCGTCCAAATTCGCTTGCAATTTATTTTGGAAATAGATAAAAGCGACATCATAGGTTAGGTCTAAAATTAAACGAAACTCAACCTGATTTCTGGTGTAAGATTCTAACCTTTGAATTTCATGAGGAAGCAAAAACTGCTCAACTTCACTCCTGCTCATTGAAAGTGGACTAGCGGTCTTATTCTTCACTGCATTATTGTCCATTAAAGACAAAGCCAACGACGTGGTAAAAGCGCCAAAAGTTTTGCCCAATAACCTCAAAATTCTTCTTTGGAAATCGGCGAAAAACTCCTTCAGCCATTTCATGTGGTCCTTTTTAATTGGAGAAATCATTATACACGAATGCTCTCCAGTTAAATCGTTCGACTTTTGGCTCAAATAAACTGGAACGAATCCGTGCCCCTTCCAGAATCGCAATAGCTCTGTTGTTAGTCCATAAGAAGTGCCAATGTAGTCCAAATTCTCGGGACGTCGCTCTTGTAGTCGCTTCAACAAAGTTGGAACTGTTTTTCTGGGACGAATGTCTTCTTTTAACAATCCTAGTTGGTCGTCGTCCACTGTTTCAATTCCATTTCCTGATTCGTCTGGGTCTTCATCTGCATTGTTACTCAACGAAACGAATTCCCCTTCGTAGTATTTCTTTAACAGTTTCAGAGCTCGCTTTCCATAACCCATCTGTAAATTAAAGATTAGTTATTATTAATTATTAAAAACTTAAAAATGCTGCTTTAAAGAATTCCGTGAACGATTTTCATTAAATTTGAAATGAATTTGATCTTAAATTTGACTAAGTCAGTATGAAATACAGATTTTGGATTTAGATTTAGAGACATTATTTAACAGTACGTCAATATTCGTCATAGTGAGTCAATATTTTACAGTAAAACCTACCGTATCAAAGAAACTTGTTTACGGAGGTCACACTTTAATAATAATAAAAGCACTAGTGCTTTAAAGAATTTGAGTGCCATAATATCAATTTTAAGCAACAAAAATGCAAAAAGCAGTTTACGTAACGGTAGGTAATAAAGTATGGTAGGTTGGGCGCAGAACCCGCTCGGGGATTATAGCCCTTATTCATACTAATTTATGTAAAACAATAATTATTTTAATTAACCAGGTCAAATGATTAAACTGTCAGAAAATGAATGTAGACTCAACAAAACAATTTACCAAATAAAAACGAGATTTCTCTTGGAAATAACCAATAACAAAATTCTCAATACATAGCAAACAACCGAATATTAATCTATTTAAACTCAAAACTGACTATTAGATAGAATAATTATTTTCCCTTTGCAGCCGACCACTTTTGACCTTATCGAGTTAAAAGCGGATTTTATTTTTAGGTAATAAAGAACATAAAAGAATTATTAAAAGAACTAAATAGTTTTTTATTTGCACTAAGGTTTTCGTTATCCATTTTGAGTTTCGGTCGTAATGTTTCACTTTATCGCACTCAGTGAAAATTTCGAATTTTTTTTCACTAGTGAGAAAAATGAATGTTTTAAAGTCAAAATTTGGTCGCCATTGTTGCAGTTATACTACACAAAATTTTGATCGAGGCTTTGCCATGTGATCGTGAATATGTTGCAAATTAATTTGCGTGGCCTGATTTCAAAACCTTATTTGTCTGAACATAAATTGTTAATTTTGTTCGATTTTGGGTACATTACGCAGATATCAGTGATAAATCTGATTAACTTCGGTTCGAATGTTTTACACTCGTTTCAATCGTTAAAAAACAGACGATTTTACACCCTTGTATCACAATTATTAATTTTCATACTACAGTCGACAATAATAATAATTCAAAAATATTACGAATTATCGAGAGTTTAAATAATCAAATGTTTGCATTGCTTCTGTTCAGACTCCTCAAAAAAAATTTTAAGAGAAAAGGCGCCTGAAATGACACATCAACAAATCTGGAGCTATGACAGGTCGAGTGTTGGACGCCAACGACTTCAAATTACCGCGTGGTTTTGTTAAATAGCAATGACATTTTTCGTTCTAATTACCGAGAGCTTAAAAATGTATTGATTTAGTTCGAAATATCAAGAGAATTTATGACAACTTTTTATTCATTGAAAGGTTCGAAATTTAATTTTTTTTGTCGCCTTGGAAAGTATGGATGTTCCCATAAAAATACCATTCCTTATTCGAGGTTTACGCAAGGTAACACATTCACAAAATCCAAAAAAGCGATTTCATAGTTGAAGATAAAGCATAGCCAAACAAAAATAAAAAGAAACTGACTGGATTCACTTACAACCGGTATAAATGCTATTAATTGACTAATTAATTATGAAGAACTCACCCTTTGATAATTGGGATGTGTTGCAATCCTGACAACCCTCACTCCAGACAATTTAGGGAACTGTCTATCATTGAACTGTTCTGCCACGACCCATGGAATCAGATCTCCAGTGGGTTTATTGCCTCTATTCAACGAATTATCAACACTTTCCTTTGAGATTTCTCCTTCCAAAGCGACGTGAATCACGACTAAAACTTCTGGAAGAGTGTCCTTTTTGATAACTGGTCCTAATAAACAGAACAGGTTATGCGCTGGAGCATCACTAATGATCTGAATATCATTTGGACTATTTTTATAATGCGACGAAACGAAAATGGACACGATTTTCTGCAAAAAGGCCTCAGCTGCTTTGTGGTAAGAGAAAAGCGCATCTCTGTCAATGAAATACAGTTCACAAGTGTCCGGAGGAGGACATCCAGATCCCAGAATATTATCCGACAAAGTAACGTCGAGACAGAGGAGAGAAGTCAACCAGTTTTCGATTGGATCTCCTGGATTATAACGAATTGATTCTTCCAATTTAATTGCGGGAGGAGCGTTGTTATCCTTTTGAATTTGGTTCATCAACTTCAAACTTAAAGATCGTCCAGTTCCTTCGTAGCCATTCACAGTAGAAGCCATGAAAACCAAGTACTGTCCCAGCATTTTCTTCACCAAAGGCAAAGGAATGGCGGCCGCTTCGTCAATCACAACCAAATCGGCAGCGTTCAACAAATGCCCGTCCAAAGGAGACACGTACTGAATTGTTTGGCGACTGTTTCTCGTCACGTTTATCTGAATGATGGCCTTCTTAAAGTCAGGATTCGTACTCCTGATAATCGTGTAGTCAATGTGCTCCTGATACTCCAAAGCGTCAAATCCCTTCAAAACAAACTCAAACAGAGTTATCAAATTCTCCGGATGTGGAGAAGTTACGTAGACATTTACGTATCCAAAGGCCACAGCTGCAGAAACCGCTAATCCCAAAGCAGCAGACTTTCCTCGTCCTCGAGCAGCTGTTAACGTTGTCGGTGGTCTGGAATTAAAATACGGATATTTTTTTTAATAAAATAAAATTTCATTTTCCTATTATTTTAATTCACTGAATGTAAGTTAAATTTTCGTATATAATTTATTTTAATTGTATTAGTTAAGAGTTCTTTTTAAAAGTAAATTTAATAAATGTGCAATAGGATTGTTTGGCTTAAATACGTCGAGTCGTTTGTTAGCTAAGTCGAGTAATAACCTAAAACGCGCTATATCAGAAAATATAATATTACTCGTAACTGTCACATTATTAGCTGTACAATAGGAAATATAGCCCATATTTATGGCGCGCCAGCTAGAAGCACAGCATGCTAAATTCATACAAAAGCCGACGGTTTACTGCGTGACCTTACCGCCTAGTTTTAAATGTATTGTGTTTGGAAATTACTAAATTTAGTGGAATATTTTTGGACTCACTTTGACGTGTAAATTAAATTAAAAATTGAAATTTCGTCCTTGAAAAACTGTGCACATAGGATCCGGAAGAAGTGTCA
>JXOV01008817.1:296-20598 GCA_001014945.1 Clogmia albipunctata | reverse complement strand
AAAATAACTTGAACTTGAACTTGAACTTGGGCGTGTCGAGATTGGTTTTGCACAAATATACTATTCACGTTTCGCGGAAATCCGTTTCTACTTTTACATTTTCGCCAATTCCAAATACTATTAAGTATAAATACAGCTCAGTTCTTAAAAAGTTGCTGTTAAAAAAGCAATATTTATTTTAAAAACAATTAATCCAATGTTATTTCCCGAAAGAAATTAAGATTCGTATTGTAGTGACTTTCAACAGAAAAAAATATATAAACAGTTCTACATGTAAATTTTATTATTTGGAAAGTCTAAAGGAAAGAGCAATTTATGAAACTTTCACATATGGTATGATTGCGGGCAAAATCTGATCAACTGCAACACAATATTGGAGAATAGAGATTAAATCAGTTAAAGGAAATCAAGTTTTAATTAGTAAACGGCGCTTTAAAAAGAAAACTTCAGAGACTTGACAAAACGTGTAATTGGTTCATTTCCAGTGAATCTGAATGGATAAATACCTACATTAACCTCCAATAAACTCACAATAAAAGCCTGATCACCAATTAATCAAAGCCAGACACCCTGTTAGTAGATTGAAATGACTTGGGCCAAGGACAAACAGTGGAAGCATCAGATGTTTACCGCGTAAACTCTGTGAATTATCGTCCAATAAATTCGGAATCCATCACAACAATTAGAGGAGCTTTGTCTTATTAAATCAAGATGCCTTGTGAAACAGCAGCACTCCCTCCTTTGAGTTTAATTCGAAAAACGACGACGAACGCCGCCGCCGCGTCAATTCACTTAGCTTCCCATCTAATCTAGATAATCCGTTCAATCTAGATTTGTGTGCGGGGTGTATAAAACAAATGAAAAAGACAAATCCAAGGGAATTTGGGACAACGACAATAACAACACGAAACCACCAACCAACCAGCCAGCAATGAGGAAAACTGTCATCAACAGCAGTAGTAGCATAACGTGCTCGGCAAAGAGTCGATTCATAAAACCAAATTGCCAGACAATTCCTTCCTTCTTCATTCATTTCCATTCCTCAAGTCAACTCCCCAATAAAATCCACCCAAAGCTATTCAGAATTATGTGTAAAAGAAGCAATCACTCTCGATGGCTTCTCTCCTCACAACAGTTCTGGCTTGCTGTCTGTCTGCCTGCCTGCCTTTCGTTCTGTTCCGCAGCACTAAACCCTCCCATCGCCTGCCTGCCTTTCAGATTATTAACATAATCTTCACTTGAGAGTTCAGAAGAGCTGCTCTGTCTGTCGCGAACATTTCCCGATGATATCCATCTCTGATATGACAACGACTCTCTTCTTCCGTTCCACCGTTTCTCCATTCATTCCACTTTCATTCGCCCAATGATTACTGTGCTGTGGTGATTCCAGTAAATCGAAATGATATGACTCAAATTCTAATGCCATTAGCCCGAGCGCAAACATAATTTAAATGCTTCTCCATTTAAATGGCAAAATTGCACTTTTTATGGGAAAAAAGTACTGACCACCGTAAATGATAATTAAAGCCCCGAACATCCAACTTTCCACCAATCTAAAGCCCCAGCAGAGTACAATTGACCGACAACAGCGCGCAAAAAAATACAAATGGAAATAATCACCTGAAAGGCTGCCTTTTGCAATTCATTATCTCTCTCAAATTCGGACCATTCTTTCGGCAGATGATTATTTTTTTTATATATAAAAACAACAATCAAAGCTCCACCAGAGCACTGCACTCCTCTACCGGTGTGTCTGTGCTTGGCACATTTTCGGCAAATCGCTCCCATTTTCTCTTCTCAACCGCATTCTCTTTCTACACTTTGTTTTACAACCTTTTTTCTTCTTCAATTGCACCCCGCTTCTTCTTTAGTTTTTTCTCTCTTATTATTTTACACGATACTTTTGCACAATTCTCAAAGCTACTCCATATCAATACTCTTCAAAAATTAGTGTGGTGTTTAAGCATCGCGCATCTTCTTCACACAAGTTCAATTCTTTTTTTCGGTATTTTTCTACACAACAAAAATTCAATTTCACGAAAAGTATTTTCGCTTATGCCAAATACATAACAAACCCATTCTTTTCTCTTTATGGCATTCTCCCCATCCTCCTCCTCCTCCTCCTCATCATCACCACATCCAGCCCAGCCATCCAAACAGTAATCCATCATCATGCAATGGCCGAATCCATTGGCCGGTGCTTTATTACAATTATAATCGTATAAAGCTTGTATCAAACACAATATATAATATACAATAAAACGAATTACTGTACGAAGCCTATAAATATTTATTAAGATATAATTATTATGTCAATGAAAATAGGAAATAACCTAATCTCTGGGGATCTGGTATTACATTTCTTTTCATCAATAACAGCAAAACTTAACCACCAGAAACCGAATGTAAGAGATTATGCGAATAAAATTGAATAAAAGAAAGTATTTTCCTCTATATTAGCTGATTCTATTTGCAATCACTGGAAATTGATAAAATATTGCGTCAATTGAACATTGAAGAAGTAATCAAAAGGCATTTTAAAAAAAAAAATTATGATAAGAAATCATTCCATAAATTTTAAATTAAAACATTGCAATCACACTCCAACTAACATCTAAAAATAAATTAATGAAATTCAATTAAAAACCCCGTTGATACTATTAGTTTAAAATTTAAATCAAAAGTAGAATTCCATTTCCATCCTCACTACAAACTAAAATGAACAATTTAATCTCAACAGAAACCACCAAAAAAATTGCAAAATTCCACAAAAAAATATCGCCTCTGATAATCATCGCGAAATTTAAATATCCACTGAAAGAACAACGAGCTATAGAACACAACCCTTTCCCCTCTCTCCCAATCTATTGACTATAGTTCTGCCCACACAATTAACAGGGTTCAGACAGAGTTTAATTCCAAACTCGTGCGGCGTGACGTGCCTCGTCGTACGCTGTTGGTCAAATCCACCTCTTCCTCCCTTTTACTTATAGCAGCAGCAGCAGCACATAGCACAGAACAATCCTTCGATCGTCTGTCCATTTAATTGTGTCCATATCCAACAGTCCGCACCCTAAAATTCTCATTTTCTCACCGACGACGACAACGACGAGAAAACTGAAACAATCACACGCCCTTCTTGTTTTCAACAGCCACACACAGCACAATGAGCAGAAGACAAACCAAAGCCAAAAAAGTGTACTCCAAAATGACTGCAAAAAAGACTGCCAAATCAATTCGGGCGCATTCAATCACAAAGGCAGAATAAATAAATAAAAAAAGAGAAGCTCCTTGTTTTTTTTAAACTGGAAATTGTGTGGGATCGTCATCAGAATTATTATTAACAAGAGAGAGGATTTCTTATGACTAATATTCTTTCTGCAAAAAATATTGAGACAAAGTCAGACCCACCACAAGAGAAACATAATCAAATTGTGGTAAAATTCAGCTCCATATAAATGCGCTTCTTCTTCTCCTCATGATGGCTTGGCTGTTGGCATTATTATTACTTTGGATACATGTGGAGTGTGGAATCCAATGAGCAATTGGAGCGCATCAAAAATTTATATAATTACTGTACATTTAAATCGTGTTTTAATAATAATATTATTGTAGGCCAGACCCAAAGCCAGCCAGCTTTTCAACCAGCACCAACAACACATCATCAATTGAGGAGGGAATGATGATGGTGGAAAAATACAGTCATCGCTCAGATTTTACAATTTAAATTAAATTCTTATCATTTCCGAGAGTTGAATTAGAATATAAGAAAATGCATGATTCAACGGCTTGAACTTGGTGTTATTCACTTTGTTTGATAAGAAAACAGTCCAAAATCCCCATTAACAACATTAATCGAATCTCTTTCACTCGAAATTAAAAACTATCCAATGGTCATTAACTGAACATTTTACAGAAATCTAAAAATAAACCTCAAAACATAATAAAATATGCATAAAGAGGAGATATTCAATTAAAATATAATCTCATAACTCTCTAATTTACGAAGAACATCCAGCCATATAACCTGGCCAAAAGGCTAAAAATAACTTGTAAAATTAAAAACAGAATAAAAGAGGAAACATATGAATGGACAGAGGCTATAAATTTCTTTCTTGAATCCCATTCTATTCTTTTTCTTCTTCTTGGCTTCTGTGAAGAAACTGGAAACACAGAGACTGACCAACGAAAGGACCATCAGCATCAATTGTGGAGTTTCTCTTGCGCTACTGCTCTCAATATAGCAGCAATTTCGCACATTTTTACACACAGCAACACACGCTCAAGCAGAAGGCAGCAGCAGCACCAGCAACAACAACGGGGCACAGAAGAGACAAGAAAAGATCTCGAGAGGAGAGGAGTCTTGCTTTATAAGCAAAAGTCATAATGTAATTTCAATTTTATGTGCGCGCTGGAGTTTTGCCCCGCGTCTTTGGAGTTATTGACCCTCGCCAGGCAGCAGGCAAGGCAACAGCAGCAGCGCCATTTCCCCATCTCTCTATTCATCCGTTTACATTTTACAAGTCACTTTATGTGTGCAAAAAAAATTATTAATAATAAAAACAATCTCTATTAAATAAATGGATTAATAACAGCAGTGTTAAAGGAGAGTATAGAGAAAATTCCACATTTCTTCTGCGGACACACTGGATGAACGGACGGACGACGGACTAACTCAAGACAAGAGAGACTGGACTGTTAACAAATTAATTGCACCAATTGACGGGCTTTGAGAAGAACAACACAAGAGCACAACAGCAGGGTCGAGTAATTAATTGACTGTACATTAAATAAAATAAAAAGGAGATGGATGGAGAGAGAGCATTAACAAACAGGGGAGTGGTAATTTACTGGGAAATAAATACACAAGAGGAGAAATAAAGGGAATACAAGAAATTTGTCATAATCATTTCGGTTCTATTCTCCTCTCCTCCTCATTTCTTCTCGGGATCACAGTCTAAACGCGCGGGACGACTGGATAATTGTTAGAAGAGACACTTAATTGATGTTTCTTTGTGAACCCACCATCGAGGAACGGAGCAACAGGGGAAATGCTGATGATAAAAACAGGAAGAATTTGCTTTCTTCGTTGCTAGTCAAACAAAATCCAATTCTCATCTCTTAGGGGAATTGCTCTCTTCTCCTCCACACACAACACAGCACACACCCACCACCACCACCGGGAGGATTTGGAAAAGGGGTGGGCGTCGTCATCGCTTTTCCATTCAAAAAAGGGATGGGGAAGGAGAGCAGCAATGCGCCGTGTGAATAGATTTTAAAATGGCCGCCACAAATAGAATTTTCTCACACATTTTGTCACTCTTCGGTCATTTATCCCGTTTCTTCTCAACCACTTTCACTCGCTACAACTATCATTTACCTCGTATTTCAATCCGGCGAGCCGCAACCACGTCTCCACTTTCAGGCAGTAGGGGGACAGCGAGGGCAGCACTGGGGTCCGACTGAACTGGTACAAATAAATGATATCCTTCTCAAAGTTCTGCCGGTGCACGTTGTATTTGACTGGCGGTTCTGGCTTGGCCGCCACCTCAGGGGCAGCCTCGGCAGGCTTCTCAGCGGCCGCCTCCTCCGTCTTCACCTCCTCCGCTCCTTTGGCTGGGGTCTCGGCCACGGCTGTGGCATCGCCCGCACCATCGGCAGCCGGTTTGGCCACCTCCTTAACCTCCTCCTTGGTCGCCTCCTCGGACGCCGCCACTGGGTTCTGTTTGTTATCCACTTCGGTTGTCATTCTTAATCCTCCTTCGCTCTGTATTTGGGCTTTTTGCAATTATTTAAATAGCGCGCACCGCGTTCTTGTAATCTCGACACTCCTCTCTGTGTGGACGATAGAAGAGACAGAAGAAACTGGGTTTTACTAACCGGGAAAAGACTAAATCCTCGACTTTAAACAATTTCAACAGATTTTTCGCGCGTTCGATTCTGCTATTATTTCCCTATCAATCGTGATTTCTGTAATAGGTATTTGTCCAAAAAGAACCACTGAAGAGTATTCTTAAAAGACAAACGCCAAAACAGTACCAAACTAGCTAAATCCCTACTTTTTTTCTCTTTAACAAAATCTCGCCCAAAAATTGACAAAACTGGAAAAAACAATTGCACTTCTTCAAAAGTCAAGAAACAAAACGAAAAAAAACTGGTAGCGCCAACAACAACAACTAAATCACCACAAAGAAAAATCTTGATTCTTGTTTCTGCAAATTATTGCTCCAATTTCCGAGCAAGTATCCAAAAAGCACTAGTTTTGAGTAATAAAATCGAAACAATTTGTTTTAAATCGATATTTTGCAGATTTTCAGTCACAATTTCAGATTTTTCGCCTTCTGGGACAAGCAGCAAAAAGGCGTCGCGGCGCGTCCTTTTTTTGTTTTCCGTTTCGAGCGATTTTTTTTACTGAGCACTGGGTTGTATTTATTTAATTTTTATCAATAAATTTCTATTTATTTCATCCACACCTTGTTATTAGCACTAGCACTTTATCCAACCGCCTTTTCGCGTTTTTTAATTTCTTAGCAACTCGCGCGACCGACTTCTTCTTTTTCAAGATTTGTTGTTGTGTGTATGTTTTTTGTTGTGAAGTCAGTAATAAATTTTTAAATTTGATTTAATCGTTACGAACAAGAGATAATTATATCTCACTCACTCTTATCGACGAAGGCGGTTGGAAAAAAGACAAAACATGGTTTTAATACTGTTGTTTCGGGGAGTTTATAAAAATCAATCATTTTCGTTTTTTAACTTTTATTCAATGTATAATAACTTATTGACTGCAATTTATTTGTTTATATTGAAATACCATTTTGTCTTTTTTGTACAATTTCTTATTCGATACACCAGAAACATTAACTAAAACATTCCAAAAATTAACACCCTGTTGAAAGATTTTGAATACAGTAATTTTTCATTGAATTCAACCATCAATATCTCCACTACTTATCATAATTTGGAAAAATCCTTTTGTAATAACATTCATAACCCAATCATATAAGGATTTTTCCAAATTATGGAAAGTACGAGTTCACATTCAAATATGTTCTTGCAACAGGGTGTACAGAATACATAAAAAATTAATAATTTTAATAATAAACTATTTTAAAATATTTTTTGAAGTTTTGAAATACTTTCCCACGCTCAAAGAATCAAATATAGAAAAATATCAATTCCTTTTCACAATTACGTTATCTGGATATAAAGCTATATTACTTTTGCACAGGAAATTTCCATAAAAAAATATAGATGTTCATGTCCTGCTTCTATAATAATAATTTTAAAAAGCAACCGAACTTTGATTAAAAACATGAGTGGAATTATTAGTTCACAAAAATAGTAGTCCAACCTGGAACTTTACTCTTTGAGAAGGTCAATTTATGTCGGTCGCCACACCAATATCTTTCATTACAATTTCAATAATTAGATATGTTGCCTATTAAGATTAGCTTAATTTTGGGCTTTAACCACTTTAAAAGTATTTTTATACGATCATTTTACAAGTAAAACCAGGATTTTTTTTAGTTAATTTAATTTATCTTTAAATCCCGATTAGGTTTAGCCATGCTTCTGAGAAATTGGTAGATATATGAGGAAAGAGTATATTAAGTTAAAAATGTATTAAAAAAGCTGTGACTGTCTAAATCGAATATAAGACCTTCAAATTTTGATCATGATGAGAAAATCGCCTTCTCTACTTTTAATGACGATTAGTGAAAATCTGTATGAAATACTCTTTTAAAAACTTGTTTTTCTGTGAAGATAACAGGATAAATAAACCAATACAATTTTATTTTAACTTAATTGTTCTTACGAAAATGCATTCGCAAATTAAGTGATTAAAATACGACAATCTTGACAAAATATGGAATTTCATGAGGTATTTTTTTAATCAGTACAATTGTCTTTACTTCGATTGATCCAGACTGTTACTACTGGCATTTTAACCTATTATAACAACTTGTCGATAATAGGACAGGAATTTAAAACTTATATGATCAAGGACTGTTTCGATGGAAGTTTCAAATATACGTTTCACAGCATTCGTTAAAAATTCTAAACCCCTAGGGACACTCATTTTTTATAGCTCCACAAATGGACTAATTCAATATCTAGAGATTATGTTTCGCATTTATAAAATTTATTTTAAGGTCCCAGTTTCTGTTTATTGGAAGGATGTGANTTCAAATATACGTTTCACAGCATTCGTTAAAAATTCTAAACCCCTAGGGACACTCATTTTTTATAGCTCCACAAATGGACTAATTCAATATCTAGAGATTATGTTTCGCATTTATAAAATTTATTTTAAGGTCCCAGTTTCTGTTTATTGGAAGGATGTGATATTAATATAATTTATTTACATTACAGTTAAGCAGATTTATCTCTGATATTTACGTAATGTGCCAAAAATCGAACAAAAATAGCTAAATTATTTGCAGATGGCTGTTGAAACGAAAATTATTAAAATTTTAAAACAGGAAACATTAATTAATTTGAAACAGAGGCACGGTCCTATGGCATAGCCGAGTCCAATATTTTGTGTAGTTAAGGGGCAACAATGGCGGCCAAATTTCGACTTTGATACAAATTTGTTGGATAGTTTATGACAATTTTTTTTCACTAGTGAAATAAAAATTCAAAATTTTCACTGAGTGCCATAAAGTGGAACATTACGAAACTCAAATGGATATCGAAAAATTTATGTTTCGATACGGCAGTGCAAAAAGATTTATATATTTTTTATTTTTCAAAAACATGTTTATAAACTAATTTGAAAATAAGAAAAACACACTAAATAATTGTCCAAACTTGTCCAGTCACCATCGAAAAATTCGACGAGATGATGGTCATTAATTTTGATCTCGACCCACATGTTTATCTTTCCTCCACGGGTTCCCATCCTAATTGAATGATATTGTGGTGGCAAATTGTCTGAGGCTGGAAATGGAATGCATGTATCTCGGTGCACTATGCCAGTAACAAGTCCTGACCCTCTGCTGATATTGATCGTGGTCTTTAAAAAGGGTGACCGTCAGATAAATATTTTAAATTCCAGCATCTACTACATGCTCGTATAATTTATACGAGGAAAGTAAAAGTTTATATAATTAAATTAAAAGGCAATTGACCCGAGATTTGATGATCAATTACTGACAAGTTCAATGGAACCAGAAATTTAAAAAACATAGAGGTGGTTCGCGATTTTACTAAACCTTTTTTCTATTGAATTTCAACTCGTACTTTCCTAATTGAATCAAGTGGAGTGACCATCATAATTAAACGCGGTTTGTGTCAATGTCTAATCTAAATTGCAACCAATTAAGATCATATATTTAGAAATATCTAATAACAAAACCGTTCCCATTAGTTAAATATCGTCCAATTGATTAGGAAACATCATTTTACAGCCATTTTTTATTTCAAAGTGAAGTAAATCGAACTAAATATGCAATTATTTAATTAGAAATATTTATGCAGATCAATTAAACATCACAAACATCATGTTCTACGAATAATTGCAATTATTATCTATTACTTCATTGATGTTGCAAAAAACTACAAGAAAAAACTGATATGTAAATATATCGTAACAAATTCACGACCAGTCTTAGTGTCTGATCAACAAATTCGACCTTGCATACCAGTTCCCAGTCCAAATTTGCATAAGTTTATAAACATATTGCGTTTTCTACTCCAATGTGTACGTATGTTAATTTCGTGATTAAGACGCATTCCACATTTTAAATACCTCGTCACTATTACAGTCTTTGTTAGCACTGTTTTTTTTCTTTAGAAGAATTTAAATCTTCTTTAAAAAATATATTTGAATTTTGTTAGCAAAAATTAAAACTACTGAAGTAACTTTAAATTAAAAAAACATATATAGTATTTTAGTATCTTATCATATAATACAATTATTCATACATAAAACAAATACGAGTATTGCGTGAAAGTTTTGTAATAAAAATTTGAAAAAAATGTAGAATTCTATATCACAATAAATAAGAAATAAAATATTTGTACTTCTGTACCAGAAATTGATTATTAAGTTAATTTAATAATAAAATCTAGACAAATGCAACAATTTAAATTATTATTCAATGATATTGCTCAAAGGCACTCAATTAGTGTATTCAAAACCGTTTATGGACAATAAATGGCAGAGAAATTAATTCACCCACTTAAAATGCAATCTAAAAGCTATTAATTTAAACTTTATGTGATACAAGGGTGTAAAATCAACTGATTTTAATTATTTAAACATTCGCACTCAATTAGAGGAAAAAAAAACATATTTTTAATGAAAAGTCGCACAATAATAAAAATTTTGAATTATTTTTTTATTAGTGAAAAAAGGAAGTCATAATCTACGAACAAATGTTTGAAAATAAAAATTGTGGATCTATTTTGAACTATAAATTGTACAAGCAAAGTCCTATAACTTAATAACGTTTATTTCGTAATCATTCCCACTTTTTAATTTATTTTTGGAGGTAATTTTACCCGGTGCGAATCCGTGGATAACCTAGGGAACTCGCGTCCAGGGACTCTTGCCTCAAGTGGGGCGGTAGCCCCCAGGGCTGTCGAGATCCTTTACGGATCTCAAATGTGCTAAGATCTCCACCTTCCAGCGCAAACAAAAAAAACTATAAATTGTACATTTTCTAAATCCAGGCTGTTAAACAGGTCAAATAACCGATAACTGGTCAAATAGAGAAAATTATAACGGCAAACATTTTTTAATTAATTTTTTATGCATTTTTAAGGAAATTGCAAAAAAATAATTCCTGCTCGGGTGTAAAATCCGTTATTCTGAAACAATGAAAAACGCCTAACGGTTTGTATTTCCCACTCGTTTCCTCTTTCAAAATAGCTCATTTTACACCCTTATAATACTATATGGGATTGCAAAAAATTGGATTTCCGGATAAGATTTGTAAATTTGATAATGATGTTTTTATCCAGTTGCAACAGAACGTTCTTACTGATTCTCTTTACAGACTTCTCCAAACGGATCGATTACCTTGTTACTTGCCTGCAGAGCGGACGAAGCATGTCAACGAAGAGAGAGCGGGATTATCCTGGATAACGGACGTACTTGCCGCATATGTGGATCGGAGAACGAGAACGTGCAGCATTTTAAAAACAATTGGAAGATCAATTGAAATTCTGCTTTTGCGAAGCAATTGATGAAGAGAGTTATGGAGGCGCGAAATCAAAATATATTGATTCGACACAAGTGATAAAATAGTGGTTTTTAAAGCACGAATTTACCATGTATTTTGATGAGCGCAGCGACTAAAAATAGGTAAATGAGTGCTGTAATAACCTATTTCACATATGTATCAAACGCTATTTTGTGTACTTCTGAAAAAAATACCAATTAATCGATAATTAAAAATAAAAACCGTTCGCAGCGGTTTTTTCAAATTGTGGAACAACAACTCACAACGAAGTTTTCAAATTAAAATATTTAATAATAAATTTGGTTTTGGCAACAATGTGTATTTTCATTTAATTTGTGACATTTTGCGTGCAAATTTTGAAAAATTACCGCGCGCGTGCTGTAAAATAAACCGTTACAGAACCAATTTGGGTTAAAAAGAGGCTACTTTTCGATACGGAATAATATCATGTACAATATATTTTTTTAAAAAAAGGGAGGCCAATAAAAATTATATTCAAATTCAAAATTTAAATGGCGATTCTCTCTATTAATTAGATTTTTGTGTAAAACTTTAGTATTAGTATTTAATATACGAAGAAAATTCTAGTTATCCCTCGGTTTAAATACTATGTATTGTAAAATCATTTAATTGAAATTTTGTCTTAAAAATTTAATTAAAATCAGAGTCTTAGTATTAACTTTGATAATGAGCCAATGAGAATTAAATTTGTTGTAAACATTAAAAGAACAATAAGAAACAAAGCTAATTTGTTATCATTTACACTATTATATTCCATAAACTGATCAAGAGGGGTATTTTGATCATGACAATATGCCTAAATATGATCTCTGCTCCGGGTTCTTAAATAATCCACGACCTTGGTGCTAAAAATAGGTTCATTTGCACTGAACATGTTCTACGCATAATTTTTAGAAGATATTTTTATGGTATCTCTTTTAAAAACAACGCTTTGGAAAAAACCAGAATTAATAATTTGAATGAAAATCCCATTTTAATGATTTTTATTTCATATATTTTAAATTATATATTTTACAAATAAATTGTACATATACATAATTAAATAGTAATATTATTCATTCCTCTTCACATTTTTTTTTATTTTATATAATGTTATTTTCTTTTCCACTTTTTTATAAGAATTATTTAAATGTATTTATATACGTAATGATAGTAGAAAATCTAAAAATAAATAATATAAATAATAATTTATCGCAAAGTGAGCAGACAAACTAAAAACATATCATCTCAATTAAAGCTCCTGAAAGTAAATAGTCGTATAATAATATAACAGTTGTGCATAGCTATGATCTCTCTCTGTTTTTTTTTCTTCATAATCTCCTCCTCGCTCGCTCTGTAAAAATTGAACCACCTGTGCTTTCTTCATGTATGTATTATCATATCTAAACACTAACTAATCGGGGGTAGAAACAGTGAACAGAGTCCTCTATAAACAAGGAGATACACAAAACCCAACAAACAGACAAATATATTTTAATCCTGTTTTTTGTTTTTAATCATAAAACATCTTAAATAATTGCAAAATTAATTAATAAAAAATGTTTTCACTTTACATAGCTATATAGTATATCAACTCAAGTCTCGCCGGCTGATTTTAAAAATTTTATTTATTAATTCCACCTTTGGATTTGCTTCTTCCTCTTCTGCGCTGCATCTTCTGAGATTATAATATAATACTCCATTTCATTTGACCATTCAATTAAACATCTAGGGACAGGAGGATCATCATCGTATTCTCGATTTTTAGTGTGTGTAGTACATTTCTGGTTTTGCATATTCTATTTTAATCATTTTTTTCTGTTCTTTTCACCATAATTCAGTGGTGAATTCACTTAATATTATCTTGTATGTGTTTCTCTATGTCTCGCTCTCCTAAATGGGGGGGGCAAGAGGGTTGATTTCTTCTTTGAATCAAGTCGGAGCTTAATTAATAGTAAATTAAATAATATGCGAATTCTGATTAACATTACGTTTTAATTAGACACTATTTTTATGGCGACAAGTTATTCCAATTTATTTATAATCTCCTCTCCCTTCTTTCCTCCTCCACTTTCTTCAACACATTTGTTTGTTTGTTTTTGTTTAATTTTCTCAAACGCAAGCAGAGCAACTATATAATATAGCACTATGTAGAATGGATTAATCATCTCTCCGTCGACGACGACTTATGAACTGGTGCAACAAAATTCGATTCGAATATATAATAGGTAATAATAATTTAATAATAATTATATAGAACAATATTTATACAATTGCAATAACTAGAGAATAATGGAAACGACATTAATTTGGAAACAGAAAATCAGAAACGAGGCGTCATAAAATTTACAATCATTCAACAGGTGTGTGTTTGGATCTTATTCATTTGGTTTACTTTTCACTTTTCTTTTTAGTTATATTAATATATTTATATATATATTTTATTACGTTTTATGTCGATAAATAATATAGACTAATGGCACAACAAAGAGGGCTGACGTGGGTTTCAGAACATTGCGGAGATCCCTCTTGATCTTCAAGTAGTATATATATATATTATAGTTTATTATGCACACAATTTTTCAAATAAGCAAAGATTGAAGACGGATCCTCGCTCAATTACAGAAACCCACCCCACCCTTAATGGAAAGGCCACTGCTACGCCTATGAGCCCCAAGGTGAAAGCTAAGCCAGTCCATTAGATGCTGTGCCAAACATGTTGTAAAATCAAACATCTTTTCCTCTCGACATTTTCTTTACATTCACCTTTTTTTTTTTAAACATCAATCCATAGAATGTCTATCTCTCTATTTTCCCTTTTATAAATGTCCACTTTACTCCTTTTTATGATTTTCCTATTCAAGATGACCGTTTCACTTTGTTTCCAGCATGTCGTTTTCGAACAACCTTTCCACCTTCTTCTCTTCTTCTTCTTCTTCCCCTCATTCAGGAAATTTGTATTGTTGCCGTTAGTAGTTCGCCTATCTTCAAGATGATTCGCCGCCTCTCGCAACAAATTTGTCAGACACTCGATTTGTGCTTCCCGCCACAGATGCCGCACGACATTCCGATGTAGTGGCAGGCGCGCAGAGGAGGATAGCACCAGAGGCAGGGCAGTAGGAGGGAGAGAAGTGCCAGTCCGAACCAGCGTTTTGTGCAACCGCTCTCGGCAGAACAAACGCACGGATGCGCCACCGTGTCCCCCTCAGCATCGCTCATGCAATGGTACACCATTCCCCGGGCGCAAGTCATTCCTGGAATCTTCTCGAGGGCACTTTTGAAGCAGTCGGGAGCTGAAATAATAAAAAAAAATCTAATGAGCTTTGGCTTTATTGGAGAAAATAAGAGTTGTTTTTGTAGTAGAGGTTTCAAAGCTAAATATTAACTCTTTCATTTGTTTATTTATATCGAGGAAATGAAGTCTTAAAAGCCAAAAGACGCGATACTTTGTCGTTTTCCGATATTATACATTGTGTTTTTGTTTGTCTATACTTGGCATTAATTGGAGTTTAGCTACAATTTGTTAAGCCTGATCGGCGTATTTCTTTTTATCAAAATGTAAATTAAGAAAACTGTTAAAATTAGACATGGGTTTTTTACTTTAAAATAAAGACAGTTATATAAAAATTTATTATGTGCAATTCCGTTATTAAGACCCCCCACCATAAAATGTACGTATCTTTAGCTAGAATTTAAAAAGCTTAAAAGTAGTATCAATCACTGAGCTTCCAATGAAAAATAAATAAAATCCGAGAACGACCTAAGTCTCTCAACAGGTGATGTGCAAAATTTGTTCATCAGGTATTTTTAATTCGATACACGCCGAGAAAGTATTGGGTACCTGTGGGTAGGCCAAAGTACTCACTTGGCACATCACTAATCTCAACCAAACCATGGGCGAGAAAACTGAGACACCATGCAAAATCGATAAATAGAAGTTAATTTTATTGTGAGCTATAATCTCAGAGTGTGGCTCAATTAGCCAACCTAGCATAATAATGATATATTTGCATTAAAATTTCGGAAGTTCTTGATTAGGAAAGTAGTTTGAACTATACATAGATTGTTTTACTTTAAAATATTCAAGATTACCATAGTGGTAATATATATGTACCAGTCCAGTGGTCTGCAACGGGTCTAATTTTGCCCATCACGAGCGCTCGACCCTAAAGATCGGAAAAATATCAAAAAGCCATAAAAATCTCGACGAGACTAAGTCATAAACTTTGATGTATTTCGAGAGGAAGAGGTGAAAAGCAGAACATCAAAAGACTGACTATGAATGAAATCCACCACATGTTAAGAATTTTAGACGAAGAAAGTGCGGAATATTATTATTTTTTACCTTTCCTCTTAAGGGGTTGAATATGACCAAAAGAAACATGCACCAGTCTCGACGAGACTGGTCATATATTGGAAACAATTATATGGCTTTTTCTCCGCTCATTCGTCTCGTTTCCTTTTTTCAAACGATTTCTTTCGGTTCGGGCTACCGTTGCAGACCACTGATATGTACTCGTAATCATACTTGAAATTTATAAATTGAAACTAAAAATGTTAGAGATTTGGGTACCATCATACCATACGAGGACTGTATGAGATTAAATAAGCTTACTGGCCTGAAATCGCTAAAATTGCAAAAGGAATCAATAATTGGTTTACAATATCCTTCTGAACTATTATTTAAACTCGGACGGGCAGTTTAAATCAAGTATGAAAGTGGCAGCATTTGAAAAATGAATAAAGAGCAATAAAATTCGATGAATCGATCGGTGGGGAAATCTTTGAGCTGAAGATTGCTTAGATGCTATTTAGAAAGACTTTTATGATTCGCTGGCGTTCATCAAAATAGCTCTTACAAGTTCTATTGTGCTTCAACTTGGGTTTTTGTTAAGTTATGTCCATGCACCCCGAAAAAGGCTCACATGGAATTGAAATAATCCAGAACTTCGTATAAGTAGACCCCAAATTGAAAGTGATCCAGCTGAGGTATAAGACTTGAGAGCTTATCGCCGCTAAATAAGCCTAGTTTGCAGATCTTCAGAAATTTCTTTTCAAAGTGTAAAAAAGTTCGATATCATTCACTGGTTTTAATAAATCGACTTAAAAGGAGACAATACTGAAAATAAAACATCACTTTTAATTTTTTTTATGCATTTTTGTAGCTTAAAATTGAAATATTATGACACTCAAATTTGTTCTGTCAAAGTCGTTATTATATCAAAAGTGCGTTAAAGAATTCTTTAAAGCACGTGGGCTTTTTCTTTATTATTAAAGTGTGACCTCCGTAAGAGAAATCCATTAAATTTGAACCACCTATTTTTGAAATTTTTGAACTACGCCTCGCGGCTATGAGTGAGAGAGAAACAAAATATTCGGCTATGAGTAAGAGAGGGATGCAAAATATTTCAAATTTTTAATTCAGAGCCGCTTAACGAACTTTTTAATTAAACAATTATTTTTTTTATTTTTGTGTAAATTTATTTTAAAAATGCATAAAATTTTGTATAAAACACAGTCGATAAGCATTATTAAACACTCGGGCCTTCTTTAAGGCACTCGCTACGCTCGTGGCTTAAACCAACCCTTGTGTTTAATAATGCCCTATCTTATCGACCTTGTCGTATAAATAACTATTAAAAGTATTTCTATGGTAGGTGTATTTACTTTCCGACAGCCCAACGTATAGCTCATTCAATTGTTATATTTTTATATAGAGAATACAGTAAATATTTAGCCCTTTGTTGATGAAGGTACTTAACAAATGCATACGTTCAACTCTCTCATTGTAAAAGCGTTGTAATAAAACCAGATTTAAATGTTTTTAAAATTAGAAAAGGAAAATTATTAATACCGTGTTCGCATTGTCCCCTTCGGTTCCACTCTTCGGTGTAAAAGTCCTGGCAGTAGCGGCACCGCAGCCTGGTCTTGATGTTGCCCATGCCCTGGGCGGCGGACTGCTTCATGATGAGCGATGGGGACTCCGTGGTGGCGGCCCTCTTCTTCAAGCTGCACGTCGAGTCTCGGCGCGTCGATCCGCGCAGAATCGATCCCCCGACCACGGGCGGATCGTCCACCACGGGATAGTTGTAGTCGTGCACAGCCGTCAGCTGGACATAAGAATAGTTGTCGCCCGGCGCTATCGGGGTCGTCGTCGCGTTGTCCTCTGGCTGCAACTGCTGCTGCTGCTGTTGGTGGTGCTGCTGCTGCTGCAGTTGAGCCTCAGTCTGTCCGGAAATGGTGGAGATTTTCGAGGAGGCCAACGTCGTCGAGGTGTTTGTGCTGACCACCGATAGTGGCGTCTGCTGCGTTACAGGTGATGATAAGGGATGCGTCAACGTGGGCTGCAGCGATGATATGTAGGAAATGCTCGCTTGTTTCTCGCTCTCTGCAACAAAATTACCAGAGGAATCAGTGAAAATTCGATAGTAAACCATTTAGAAACATGGGAAAATGTAAAATACTCAATTTACTTCTGCCAGAGTAGGAACTAAGAGAGTATCAATATCAGCCTATAGACACCTCTCAAATGCAGACGAATGAACGTGTAATCAATTATAGGTTTGCATAATTGAATGATTTTCTCATGTCCAATGGTTTTAATTATTTTTTTTTTCAAAGTCTATTTATAGAAATCATATTGATTAAGTTTTTCAATACTACATTGTATTTTTTGCAATTTTATATCGAAAAGATGGCTTTTAATTAATTTAATGTGTAAATCTGAACAAAACGACATTGATTTGAAGGATGATGGCTCTTTAAAATATAAGAGACCTACTTCAAATTGCATTTGGATTTCGCCGTCCCAACTTTCTGTTTTCATACAAAAACGTAAGAAATAACGTTACGTTGTTAAGTTTTGAGTTTGTATGCAATTTACACAAGACAGAAGTCGGGAAAACTGTCGTTTTTCATATTGTATTGAAAATTTGTGCTATTTAAATAATAAAATACAATTCAGACATGAAAAATCGTATTAAAATTTGTAGGTCTTATGAGTTAAAAGCCTTTTGTGTAATTCCCTATTAAAAAGTAGCCTCTTTTAAACTCAAATAGGTTCTGTAACGGTTTACTTTTCAGCACGGAGTGCGGTAATATTTCAAAACTTTCACGCAAATAGTCACCAATTTAATGAAATTATTTATTGTTGTCATAACCAAATTTATTATTTAAATATTTTAATATGAAAATTTCGTTGTGAGTTGTTGTTCCAAAATTTGAAAAAACCGATGCGAACGTTTTTATTATTAATTATCGATTAATTGATATTTTATTTAAAATTACACAAAATAGCGTTCAATACACATGTGAAATTGGTTATTACAGCACTCAATTACCTATTTAAACTCGATGTGCTCATCAAAATACAATTCGTGCTGTAATAACCTCTATTTCACCACTTGTATCGAAATATACTATTTTGGAATCTTGTATCTAATAGACGCTTTTTCCATTGATTTTAGGTTCTCAATGAGTTACTATTCTATTAATGACGATAAGAGCTACTTTTACACTAATAAAAAAAAGGAATTCATAATCTACGAACAAATTTGGCCAAAGTTAGGAGGAATTCTTGAGAAATTCGCTTTTCAATTTGAAAATAATGATAAACTCGCTTTCGACTCGATTTTTCACATTACTTTCCCCATTAAAACAGTTGAATTAACACTATTGTATACAAATTTCTATTATTATCTTAAAGCAGTCTCAAAAGTAAAATTAGTAGTGGGTCTATTTTTAGATCTTCATTCCAACAAAAATCAACATTAAGTTTAAATAAAGAGAATAAACATTGAATTGAATAAAATATTGTATAAGTATGAATAACACAACATTAAATTAAGTGTGCAAATTAGGCCTCTAGTATTATCAAAAAGAGTTTTTAAAATACCAAGTACACTCCATTCCACTATTTTATTATTGATCTGTATCTTAAATTTAGTGAAGCTAAGTGCAATAGAACATCATTTATAGTGTTTCTTTTTAGAGATTCTGATATAATTCAATTAAGTTCCATTATTCGTTGGATCAAAACCTGAATGAAATTCATAAACTATTCCATAATTTTTTGAAATAATATTATTAAAAATCAGATTAAACACAATAATTAACCTGTTTTAGATTATTTTGAGTTGATTCTTATGATATTTTAAGAGTTTTCTTATTTTTAATAAAGTTCACCAAATATAAACAAAGAAAAACGTAATAAACTACAGTGGACGCCGCTTATTAGGGCCACGATTAATAGGGACAATCCCTTTATCGGGCCAAAATGCTTAAGAACGGATCGGCCGCTTATTAATACATTAAAAATCCATCGCTTAATGGAGCCAAACTCATCGCTTTATAGGGCCGTTCTGTGGCCAAGATCACGACTATAAAAAGTTGCAAGAACAACTGCAAGTGACGACAACTCAGTCTTTTGCTAACTTTAATTCACATCAATCTTGACCATGTACCCTATGTTTATTTAATCGACTGTAGGAGTGCAGACAAAAGGAAAAGTGGAAAAAAATCGTCTCCTCGCATGTTTATGTTTGCCGATATGATGACACCGCAATAGTTTACTCGTCTTTTTGTTGTAATTTTTTTTGTCATCAATATATTCATCACTACAAACAGAATTATATTTAATTGTTGAATATATTGCTAAATTCATTCCGTTTCCTTATATACATTTCTTTTGGTTCATTATTACCGGGTGAGACTTAACGCTCAAATTTGTTTGGTTGACATGACACAATACATGTACACGTCATTGACAATTAAATTGTTAATTAATTTTACAAAATAAACATATATTGAACAATTATTATTTAATAAAAACACTTGCACATGTAATGTAAAATTGGACCCTTTCTATGAGCAAAAAATTACACGACCTATTTGGCGAATTTGCCAGAGCATAATTACAAATACTTAATTATAATAATCAAATAAATAATTAGTTAATATAAATTATAATAAATTAACAAATTATGGCTTAGCTTCGATAAAGCAGGCGAGGAATTCACTCCTGCGCTTAAAATACGAATCCAACACAATCCACACTCCAGGTCCGTCGGTCACCATCATCCCAATTTAAGTGGGCTCCAACAAATGTA
>JXOV01008814.1:0-11159 GCA_001014945.1 Clogmia albipunctata | reverse complement strand
ATACGAGCAATTGAATACTACTACGTATATTATATGTTTGATATTATTTGTCACCTTGGAAGTTGTAACATAATTTAAATGACAACCTCGAATAAGGGATATATAAGGTGGAGTCATTTTGTTAGATGTTTTAGGAGTTTTATATGTAATACCAATTTATAATTGATATTATGACTTTTTATCTTCTTTATCATTAATGTGCGACCTTTGTGAATGATATTTATCAAATTTAATATAATGGAAGTCAGTTTCCTTGTATATGGATTAATTGTACTAAAGAACGGTTTTACAGTTTTAACGAAAGGTTTTAAAAAAATATGAATATTTAATGAAACATCTCTATAAATTAAGACTACTTACACCGAGTGATATTGAGTGCTACATAGTATAATTCTTTCTCTATCACTCCAAAAAAGTGTGATAATAATAATTTTTAATTTGAAGTTAAAAAAGATTTTTGTAAAAATTTATATAAAAATGAATAAAATTTTGTATAAAACACGATTGATAAGCATTATTAAACACACGGGCCTCTTATCGACTTAGTTGTATAAATAACTATAATTTCACAAAAAGTATTTTATNTGATAATAATAATTTTTAATTTGAAGTTAAAAAAGATTTTTGTAAAAATTTATATAAAAATGAATAAAATTTTGTATAAAACACGATTGATAAGCATTATTAAACACACGGGCCTCTTATCGACTTAGTTGTATAAATAACTATAATTTCACAAAAAGTATTTTATTTGTTTTATTTTTATCGCTCATAAAAGTTTAATAAAAATATTTTGATTCATGTTTGAAACCTTGCATGACGAATAGCTATTTTGCAAAAACTGTATTTTGAGATGACAAGTTCCCAATATTGTAATTTCATACTCAAAACTCAAAAAAAAAAGAAATATCAAAATACTGTGGAATAATTTTTTAAATATGCCTTTTACATAATCATGATATAATCCTAGATCTTCTCTCTTCCAATTCCTAAATTGTGCGTATATGGAAATCCTGAATGTCAATATTGTGCACGAATTCCAATTAGTTGTGTTCAAACCGATTTTAATTGTTCTTGGAAACTGGAGGTTCATAAGAGATCAAGTTCAATCACCAATGTCGCACAGAAAGCAAAAGAAACACGTGGTTGTTTATCGTATCTGCGATCGCATGCAGGAGCAAACATTCCTTTACACAAAAAGAGAAGCAGAATATGGAAAATAAGGTAAATGTTGCAAACAAATGAAAGATTGAACAGATTATCGAATTGATTTAATTAATGTTTTTAGCATAGAAAACTGAAATAATTATTGTGTATATTAAATAATACGAGTATATAGTTTTGGTATCTCTTATTATTGAAATGATAAAAATTAAAAAATTATTAATTAATTTTATCAACTTTTTGGCATTTAATTTTAAGAATATTAGAGATCAAATATGGGTACTTTAAATAAATTTTAATATTCAGTTTCCAGATTAAATAAAATAATTTAATAATGCAGTTCATGGATCACAGTAACTGTAGCAATAATTTATAAAACAAGGTCGATAAGATAAGGTATTATTAAAGTCTAAGGTATTTTTAAAATCAAGAGCTCTACACTACTGTAGTTTTACTAGGTCCTATATACCTTTCTTTATTAGTAAATCACGAATTTATGTTTAGTACAGTCATTGCAGTATTTTGTTTCTTCGTTTAATTATTAGTTATTAATTATGGTAAAACTTGTAGGTCATTGGTTATATACTTTCTCTCCATTTTTTTAACAAAATAATTATAGTATCTCAACCTTCCCATTTTATTATTATGTTTCTTATAGTCCGTAAATAGCTGAAAATTCATACTAACTGTCCATAGTTCTAACATTGAAACTCTCTTCCAAAGTGACTAGATTTATACTGTCTTAGTATGTGGTACCGAATGGCGGATATAATTTAACTTAACTGTATTCTATCCTACTATATCTGTTTTAAAATCAATCTGGGTTGGTAGGATTGACTGGATCCTTCAGCTAGGCTCTAGGTGTTATTAATTGACTAATAATACACCGTAAAGAAATTGTCATGGAAAGTCTAAGCCCGTTGGTTGAGGTTAAGACTCCCCATGTTCCTTACATAAATTGAAAGAGAAAAGTTTGTTTTATATCTATTTTAAAATTAAGTAATTATTATCGATAGCAATAAGTTAGTCATGACCAGTAATTGTGATATGAAGGGAGAGCTAGGGTGATAAACGAGGAGGGGCGTATGACTGTCTACTATACACCCAGCGATACGTTATCGTGAATCGTTACAATGATCTTATTCATATGCTTGTATTTATTATTTTTATTTTTATTCATATATAAATAAGGATTCTAATCCCCAGCGAGATCTGCGCGAAAAATACCATAACCAATTCAAAGCCGATCAACCTTGTATAAGTTTTCCGGATTTTATGTAAAGTCATCAGCAAGAAGAAAAAAATATTATCTGAAGTAGTTGTTACACGTGTTTACTCACTTTAAAAGTCCTTTTTGACTAATTTTCTTGCATACAAAATCAAAACAATGAATAGTATCCGGCTGATGACGTCTCAACACTAATGCCATCATAGATTCTTACAGCCTTATTGTTAATTAGCGTTGAACAAATTATTTTAAACTCGTTTTCATTTTCTGATTTAATAATAACTGTAGTTAAATAAATTTCCTTGGGAAAAAAAGAAATACGTATAATTTGTTCTGAAATTCAAAAAAATATTTTCGTTTTTTATTCAAAATGCACCTTCACCTTCTATAAAAACACGGTCCAAAAATATTATTAAAAACAAGTTTCTTCATTACATATGCCGGAATAAACGGCCTCTAGCCAAGGAAGGAAGAGAATATTCGTTAGGACCCTAGTACTTAAAAAATAATATCAATTTTGATTACTATCTCCGACGTACACAATGGAATAATGTTGCATCGATAGAGTCAATTTTATGATCATATCAAAGCCGCTCAACCTTAACTTATTGTTAAGTTAGCGTTGGATCATATAATCTATTTAACCAATAAAATGAAAAGACATGTTAATATTAATACATATAATTAATATATAGTTGACTTTCGATAATTCGAAAATCCGACTCGTAAAATACTTCGAATTATTGAGTTGTTCGAAGTATCAAATGATAATCATTTGGTATTGAACTCGTGATAACTTTGAATTATCGAATTAAATAACGATTGAATTATCGAGAGTTGACTATAATAATAATAATTATCAGTTCCAAACCATATTTTATATAGAATGAAAATATCAACATTATATGTTGTAACATGTTATAATTTTAGTAATGATCATAAAACATAAAAATATAATGTTCTTATAAAACATTGCCATGCAAAATATAATATATCAGTTTCAATACCAATTTTAGTTGCCAGTTCTCTTTTGTGGTTCTTTCGATTCTTGCAGTAATGGTTGCACTGCTGATGAATCGGACAACGACGGACGGGTTACCAGAAGCTGCTGCTGCTCCGCTCGGTTCGGCTCCTTCCTTCCCTCAAAAAGCGTCTTAAATCATTGTGCTATTGTTTTGCAGAAAAGTGCCAGTCAATGCGCACATGAGCACACGTACGTACAGAGAGAGCTGGAGCTCCCAATCCAGAGCCCAGTAAATACTTTTATTTACAGTGTCATTATGTAAAAATAATGCATCGGATTGGCCCGGCAGCAGCAAATATGCATGTCCGTGGCTTGTATCATTTTATACGCCATCAGGCATTAGCCGGCAATTAATTGAACGGTGAACAGAAAGAAATCAGACCATGTTAAAATGGGCGAGAGTAGTGGAGTAGTATATTGAAATAAATTCTGCTGCTCGGAAAATCGAAATCGTGCAACATTATTCCATTGTGTACGCCGGAGATAGTAATCAAAATTGATATTATTTTTCTCCCCGACAGTTTCGCCTCTCCTGGACAGAACAGGGCGGTTACATTCCAATCGTTCAATTGGAACTGTTTGATCGAATCAATTTATTAGTCAACGACGGCAGCCGGAGAGCTCTCGATTCTGTTGTGTTCGAGTACCTTACAGACGACTACACATTCAATTCAAATGGATAAAATTATTATGCACAATAATGCAACGAAAATTTAAAACAAAGCTATGTTCCAGTTGTCAAAGGGAAATGCCATATTTTCCATTTTCTCATATTTGTGAATCTTTTTAATTTATTTATGCTCGATTCAATATTGCATTTAATGGTATTGCAAATTATTTCTACTCCGGAGCTTTATAAATGACTCTATTTAAATGGAGCTTTTCCGGAAATTTGAACTTTATACCTAAGTATTTAAATTGCTTCAATATTATAAGTTGATATAGGATTTGTTAGGAAACTATCAAGATTAAATAAAAAATTGGTGATCTTTTTACGAGTATATGGCATTGGAAAATAAACTCTATTAATGTTTGTTACGATAAGTTGATTTTGCATCCGCCCCATAGTCAATTGGTTAGCACCCTTAACTGCCTCCTCGAGGTTTTTTACATATTTATAACATAACAAACAAACAAAATATATTTTTATACTATTCTATTGAAAAATCATTACATTTTAGTAGCCAATGTTTACTCTAAAAAGTCCTTCATAATTACATACTGTATTATTCTATACTAGCTAACAAGCACAAATAGTGTAAATACACTAAATAAGTACTCAATTTTTACCAAAATTAAACGACTAAAAATTACAATTTTAGTTATTAAAAGCATACGAGAAAAATAAGTTTGTTCTTTGTTATTTTCTCTAAATTTCAGAATGATGTTGATTTATAAATTAATTTGAATTAAATGTATAAAAGTAAAGTTTTTCCTAAATGATGCTTCTGGTTTCTAAATGTAGCATTAGCACTCATCATTCTAAGAAAAATTTGTCTTAAATATTGGTTCTGGTTTCTAAATGTGGTTTAAATGCATGGTGCTCTATTTCCGTGATATATTTAACAATTGAAACCGAAAGCTCTAATCGCTTGACAGCTTTCTTTCCTTTTATATGTGCTTAGACCATTGTTTGATACTGGATTGTCTTTTTATTCTTACTTTCACATTTCGCGACTAAATAACTAATTTATAATAGAATCGCATAAATTTTGTAAAAAAAAACTGGTTGGAAAATATTTAATTAAATACTCGTACTTTAGAGAACTCATATCATTCGTTTTCTAGAATTTTACTCGTGTTTAATTTTGTTCCATTTAACCTCACAAAATATCTTCAAAGGTTTTGCCAGCGGCTTAATTTGTTTTATCCGAAAATGTCATAAACTATCCAATAAATTTGTGTCAAAGTCAAAATTTGGTCGCCATTGTTACCCTTAAACTACACAAATCTTGGTCTTGTCTATGCCATAGGATCGGGATTATGTTTCGAATTAATTAACGTTTCCAGTTTTAAAATTTTTATATTTTCGGTTTCAACAACCATCTAAATATAATTTGGCTATTTTTGTTCGATTTTTGGCATATTACTTAAATATCAGAGATAAATCTGCTTAACTGTAATGTAAGTAAACAATTGTAATAGCCTTATATTGCTTGAAATGGAAATTTATTTTACATAAATTAAAGCAAACAAATGTTCCATGTCACAATAAAATAGCCATTTGCCTTATAACCAAATAGTTAAGAGGAATTCCAACCGTTAACCGTAACTTTACAATTTAAGATTTCACTTGAAACATTTGTGAAACATGTAATTTTTTAAATTTTACTTTAAATAATGAAATTTAATGTGAAATTGTAAGATTTCCAGTGCTCATGGAAGGAGTGCAAAAACCGTTATGTCCTGCTCGGGTGTAAAGTCCTGTTTTTTTTAATTCGGAAACGATGAAACATTCGCCTTCGGATCGAATATTTCACACTCGTTTCACTCGTTATAAAATAGTTGACTTTACACCCTTGTAGAACAAATAACTAAATATTTAATTCTTCAGTAGAAATACTTAGACAAAAACAGGTAATATGTATTTTCAAATTTGAAATAAATTGTATAGTTTTGGGTACATCATACCATATCTAAAGTCATCCAATCAAAAGGAATGGCTTCTAAAAGCTATCCCGATGTAGAGTACATAAGCTTTATTTATTGCTGGGAACCGCCTTCAACCATCAATCAACTTGACGTGAACACGTTCTATAATGGAGAATGAAATCTCAATTCGAAAGCATGCTCGTACTATGTAGTCAAGTTTGGTTCAATCTCATATAATAAGTATTTGAAGACATTCAAAATACTACATTCTTCAAAAATAATAATACAATGTATTTTTTGTTTAAATTTATAGCAATAACAATAAAGCTTGACTAAACATTTTATAAAACATTCTAATAACATAAGTTTTGGTAGAACAATTCTTACTGATTATAAAGCAATTTTTACTACGTAGTCTTATATTCAAAGACATTGTTTTTAATGGATAATTACTGAAATTTAGGTATATTGTTTGGAGATTAATTTTCTGAAATTCAACCGTTATCATAAATACTTATTATCTTCCTTTTTCACTTTTTAGTCTGGAGACTAATCTAAACGAATATTCAAAACACGATAATTAATTTAGAATGGTTCTTTGTTTGCATGGTGATTTACTAAATCGCTCATTATTGCATTGTAATTTTAATGAAATGGAGCCTAATATGTATATCATAAGCTTCAAACTTTTTTAAGAAAAAAATTGTATTATTGATATAAAATGTCTAAGATAAAATTTCCGTACAATAATTCAAATTATATCTGTAAATTACTTCGTAAATAAAATATCGAAGATAAAAATTTAATAGTTATTTATACAGTTATGCCGATATACAAGGCATTGTTAAAGACTATGGTCCTTTAAAGTCACGAACGTAGCGAGTGTTTTAAAGAAGGCCCGTGTGTTTAATAATGCTAATCGACCGTGTATTAAACAAAATATTATTCATTTTAAAGTAGATTAACACAAACATTTACAAAAATAATCGTCTTTTAACTTTAATACCATTAAACACGTTGTTTACCTTTCACTCAGATGACATTAATTGATATATCTAGTCTTCTCACAAACTTCAAATTTAAAAGTTAGTTCCTTTGTCAAACACTTTCGGAGTGATATAGAAAGAATTATATCTTGTATCCCTCATTTGCGGTTAGCACCCTAAACTGCCTCCTCGAGATCGTGGGATCAAATCACGGGCGGTTATCATTCTAGCGCAAAAAACTTTTCACTTGTGTATATCAATAACATTGCGAAATAATATTCATAGCGAATTATAAATAAGTAATGGCACCAAAAAATAAAAAAAATGAGCGGATGGACTGGATCCGTTTACAACTGGTCTAGGTGCTATTAATTGACTAATAATACACTGAAAACAAATAGTCACAGAAAAGTTTAACACCCGATGGTTGAGGTTGAGACTACCCCTAGTTCCATACCGGAATGATGTGGGAAATATTATTATATTTATCCCTCACATGCGCACAGTTGAAGTATTCGTATTTCATATACATTTCCGATATAGGTATTATTAAATATTCTTATTTATTTTTAAAACTTTCGTTTAAATAGTAAACCCGTTGATAGTAGATGGATTTCTTTGACGGAGGCCAAAATTTAATAATAAAAAAAGGCACTAGTTCTTTAAAGAATTCTTTCTCGTCAGAAAACGGCCACATGAATCATGCAAAAATAACTTTTCAGATTGCAATACTTGTGGAAAAGAAAGTCTCCGACAAAAAACTTAAAGATAATTCGTATCATCTCTCCCAAACATTTTGGAAAATAGTTATTTTCGTTTCAAGACGCTTTAAGTTTCGGTTTTCAAGAAGGAAGGCTGTTTCCGCTAGGAGACGAAGTCGACGACGCGAATAGCTTCCTTCGCGAAAACTGAATTAAACGTCGAGAAACGAATGCTATTTTGCCAATTTTGATTATTATGTTTCATTTAGAAATTTTTATTAAAAACTTTTTATTGAAGCATAAATTAATGAAAACAGGTACTTTTTATATCAAAATATTAACTTTCCAACTGTCAATTTTGATATATTTTTTTAATTACTGCCAAATCAAAATAAACTGATAATAACCGATATTATATAATTTATTTGCCTTCAAAGCTTAAATCAATCAAATTTAATACCCGTTTCATTTCACTATTTATAGCCCTTTTTTCCAAAAAAATATTGCAATTCTCTTAAGTTTACCCTATAAGATGTGTGGCGAAAGATTATATTATTTATTATTTATTATATATTCCCACATAATAATCTAAACTTCGGTTTATAATTCGAATACTTTATTAAATAGGTATGTGTAATATAAAATCAATTTATAAATGTATAATAAAATAATTCTAGAGATCATTACATACTTTTACAATCCAACTTTGTGTTTCGAACATAACCTTGAATTTTTTGGGTGATTTGTGTAAATAAGTTGGACTGGCGAAAGAAAGTGTGGATCTGTCTATGATCTGACGATTTCCATTAAGGGGGGTAGCCCAATAGACATCTATCTATCTGGCAAGTGCCAGAAGCAAAATAAAATAATTTTCCTTCCCTCACATTACCAATAAATCGTCCTCGGTTCGCATTACTAAAGCCCTGCAAAATGGGCCATTAATATTCTAATTGCTACGCGTTTGACAGTTTGGTGATAAAGACCTAAATTTACGACTATTGAAACCCGTGCACTTAGCTTTTCTTCTCCTTAATTTCCACCCACATCAATTCAACAAGAACCCACCAGTCCTACATCCATACATAAACACACACACAGACACACACCATCCATCTGTACAATTTTTAATTTATTTAACTTTCCTTTTTAAACAGAAAATCGAGGAAACAATAAAAATTACTTGCTAAATAATTATACCGCTTGCTCATTTGCGCGTCCTTCTCCTTTTCTCCTCCCGTATCTCTGCTGCCTGCTTCACGATTTTTGGGGGGACGGGGTGAGGGGCGTTTGGGGGGGCTGATGACGAAGGGATCGCTCTCTCACTGTGCTGACGGAATGGAAATGTTGTATTTGATGGGATACGACGACTCTGTCGCCATTTTGTTTTTAATTCCATTATTATACTTACCCCGGATCCGAATGATTTATTTTTATATCCTTTATTGTTGATAATTATTCCAATTATTATTTTTTGCTCTCCCAATTAAGCCCAGATGAATTAGACGAGAGGAGGACAAGCGGCTCGTGTTTTTATCCATTTCCCTCGATGTTCAATTTAAGAACAGCGCGGTGGAGATGATCTTTGTTTGAAGGGAATTGAATTGGTAAGAGGACTATGAATATACGTCAAAATTCCAGCCATTAAGGGTTAATTTATTGATTGACAAAAGATGATAAATCGGGCTCTGAAGTTATAATTACGCTCCTCTTTACTCAATTGTTCCATTGACTAGTCCTATCGTGTTCCTTTTTCTCGGTGTGCCCAGAGAAAGGAAGAGGAGGTGAAGTGGGGGAGTAGGAGCAGCAGGAAAATCAAAACTTCCAATTCCAATCCACATTGCCAGTGATAAGGGTAAAGTTTTCCATAAATTTATTGGTCATAAATTTCAATTTCAAAAATTCATAAATTGTCTCGGGTAACACGGGAGAGAAGAAGAACCCCGAGAACTTCTTTGCTTTTCTGTGTGCCAAGCCAATCACACACTATCAAAACGGTGGTGGTCGTCGTCGTTCCCGTGTCTGTCTTCTCGATTTAACCCTCTGCTCACACAACACCCTCACCGCTCCTCTCCACCCCTCTTTTGACGATAAGGACAATATTTAGAAAGCGACAAAGGCAAAAATGTATTAGCACCAACAACAAAAAGGGAGGCATATCATTCTAATTGGACAAGGAGAGCTAGTGTTAGAGTCTAGGACGAATCCGAAATGGGTAACCCCACACACGCTCATAAATCGAGAGAGAAGAGCCAAATAATAAATTAAATTAATTATGATGTGAAATGGTAATGTGGATCCGCATGGAATATCCGAAATTTATTTGAATAGTTTCACCATGTCAAAATATGGACGGGATATATTCAATTTTGGTGCCCCGGGCATTTGGGAGGCGAATAAATCACCGAAAAGTTCTCTAATAAAATCGGCTCCGAACGACGCTTAGTCGGACCTGTTATTATCAGTTTACTGCCTCCGCCCCCACATCACCCCCTACTCGACTGCCCTCATCCCCCACAATCCGGAGCCAATTGGGACAACACAGAGAGACGATAATTACGGCATATTTGGCGCACAACGAAAAGGTTTAAAATGGCATCTTTAATTTGATTGTACTCCTGATAACAAGGATCACACTGTGAAGAGCTCTCCTCTGCTATTCAGAATATTTAGGTGATTCCACCCAGCCAGCAGCAGCCCCTGTTTCGATTAATTTTAATTTTTATTTAATATAAATAATATAATTAGACATTAGTTTTTATTTCACTTTAGATTTTCATTGTTATTTAGTTGGAAAGTTTTTAGAATGTAACGCTCAGCACAAGCTGGAGACACGTGTTTCAAATTTTTACAAACACATAAATTTATAATAGTCATAGTAACTATAATATATAATATTGATAATTCGTGGTATGAATTAGACAATTGACTAAATGTGTAATTGATAAAAAAAAAGATAGTGTGTTTTAATAAAATTTCAATTTGTATTTTTATGGGTAAATGGGCTTACTTTGAACGCATCAAATGTATAAAAAATGTTCTTATTGATAGATGCAAAGATAAAGTAAAAATTTCATTTACTTATTGGCTCGAAAATTGACAAAAGAAAGGGGCATTCATCTCTGAAGAAAAGAATCATATTTTCTGATTAATGAGAAATTATAATAAATAAAACAGTATTGTCCAACCGCTTATTATGACGAAGTACAGAGCGATGTTTGGTTTCTACATAAATGTAAAAAAATAGGCGGATCTAATGACGCTTTATAGTGAAATTTCGCATATAATATTAAGTTAATGAGGAATGAGAAAGTGATTCGGAAGAGGAATCGAGGAAGAACCATTACTTAACATAGAAGAGGCATTGACCATTGCATAATTTTTATCACAATTTCTGTAAAATGCTTTGTCTAGATGAGAGTTTATTGTTACTTCCATTCGTTGTCATTATAGACGGATTCTACAGT
>JXOV01008810.1:6609-75788 GCA_001014945.1 Clogmia albipunctata | reverse complement strand
TCGGGCCTTCTTTAAGACACTCGCTACGCTCCTGGCNGAGGGAGATAAAAAATTTAAATTTGATTTTAACACAACGAATGTTTTTTTTTAAATTTTTGTGTTAATTTATTTAAAAATGCAACAAATTTTGTATAAAACACGGTCAATAAGCATTATTTAACACTCGGGCCTTCTTTAAGACACTCGCTACGCTCCTGGCTTAATAATGCCTTATCTTACCGACCTTGTTGTATAAATAATTATTATTATATTGCACAATACTTCATTGAATTTGCAGTATAGGTCACTAATTAATTCTCTAACAATAATCAGAACTTTGATTAAAATTCTAAAAGCAGTTTTTATTTAATTTCTGATATGTCATACCGATATTCAAATTTGAAATTTTAAAATCAGAAGTTTGTTCTCGAAATCGAACTCTAGGACTGGTTGACGACAACTTTTTTCCTAGGTCACCTTGTCTTCCACAATAAATAAACTTACTAAAGTAGTTCTGTAATTGATTATACCAATTTAAAATTAATGTGCGACAATTTATTTGCGCTTAATAGATTAGTTTGAATATGAACGATGAATTATGTTTTCGTTGCATAGAATTTAGCAGACGCACACAAATCCTTTAACTAAATAACAAATGTCTTACATAGAATAGCAATTTGTAATTCTAAAGTATTGCAGTCCCGAATGCTTTTTGGCATCTGGTTTTGCTTTGCACATCGTATATCTTTATTCCAATTTGGGGAATTACACCGAAGGAAAAAGAAGACTGAAAACAAAAATATTTATTTGAAGAAAATCAATATTTAAGGCATTTATCTGTCTACAAAGCAGAAGCGTACTCTCTGGCAGGACATGATGCTTTTGCATTTTAGAGGAATAAATTTGCTGGAAATCAGCAAAAACAACAGATGCTTTACAATAAATTTACGGTCTTTTGCCAGAGAGTAATGGAGACGCTGGCTATTTGTTCGAGATCTAAAACAACGATATCCATATCTTTTCCGTTTTAGACAAAACACCTTTTTAATTACAATTTAAGGGGTGCTGTTAGCACAACAATTTATGTGGAATAATTTTGCTTTAAGTGGCTGTTTTTGAATTATAATCCAAATCGTTTATATTTATTTTTTAACTGATATAGACAATAGTGGTAAACCGCGGCGAAAAACAACGTAAAGAAATAATACTATTAAAATTAAATTTGTGCGTGACACCAATACTATGCTAATAAATGGATTTAAATTAAAATTTTGGTAAAACTCAAATTTTAAGACGGTTCATTATAAAATCTGATAACTGCCATTATTTTATTCATGACACATCTTCCAGATCCTGTTTAAAACGTGTTTTAAAGAAAAAATTTCCATTTTAAATTTAATTCACTTAGTTCAAAAATATTCTACTAGGTGGCGAACGTGTCAATTTGTTAATTTCCAGACACAATACATTTAAAGCTGACTCAGTCTGAAACCGAGTTGAAAGCAAATCAAACTGTCTTTTTTGTATGAATTTAGCTTGCTGCCCTTCTAGGTGGCGCGCGTTTATTATGATAATGATCAATGGTAATGCGACTAAAGTCTAAGTGCAGAAAAAATAAAATCAGTAACAAGATGAACCAAGTGGGAACTTTATTCTTAATGGATAAAAAAAGAAACTTACCAATAGCTACTCGTAATATCAGGAAGTTCCAATGTTGAACAACGGCATTTTGAAAATGATGCTTGATTTTCCATTATTAACACTACGAGAAACAACTGATCTCCACCGCTTAACTGGCGTCGAATCAATTGAGGAATTCCTCCATCCAATATAGAGAAAACCATCCATGCTTTTTGTTATAGATTATCAATATAGGGAATTTTTCAATCTTATTTTAATACAAGTATGGTTTGGCTTAAATACGTTGAGCCGTTTGTTAGCTACCAAGCATAATAGCCTAATATCCGCTGTGTACGAAAATATTTTTTCGAAATTTTGACTTTATAAGTAGTCCTATTGTATCAATATTATCCAAAATACACAAAATACTCATCATTTCTTTATTTGAATTCCAAATTTTTTTTACTACTTTCTCGATTTTCGCAATCAGTTTTTAGACTTTCAATGTGAGCTACTGGCGGACTGCTATGACATCGCGACCCAAATTTTCGAAATTCTGGATATTTTTCGGATTTTCTAACTACCCCCATCAATAGATTGTTTAAATATTGTGCCACGGAGGAAAAAATGGGCTATAACGCTGACCCTTTCGGAATGTGTGTGTTTTTTTTTATTTTTTGTCAATTTCACCAAATTGATTCAAGTATTTGCAAATCTGCTATGATACAAAGTTGAAATGTCTATTGTCTCTATTTTCAATTAAGAAAAATACTGAATGTATATTTGAAGTTCCAACTTTTGGTTCCAGAGATATCGAGTTCGGTTTCAACTTTAATTGAGACTGTATGTATATATTTACTAAAAAAATTCATGTTTAAAAAAATGATAAATGGTAATTGATTAAAGTAATTTGTACTTTTTATGACAACTATGTTGGTGTGGATAAATATATAGTCGACCCAGCAACAAACACGAGGGCAGTATAAGTCTGACAAATTGACATCTCCTTTTTCACCAAATTGTGCTCATCATTAAAAGAGAAGAAGAATATTCATAACTGTTAATATTCATAAATTTTGAAAGAGTTTTTAAATTAAAAATGTAATTTATTATATAAATTTGTCTAATTTTTTTTTATATTTTCTCCATTGATTTTAATTCCTAACTAAATTCTTTGTTGAAGTTATATTTTAAAATTTATATTTAATTAAAACTGCAGTTCCATTGAATCCACCATAATTATCTTATTCCGTAGTTTAGGAATTATTCAGACTGTCTTTCAACAAATAGTCATTATGTTTAAAACAATATTATTTTCACTATATATATTTTAAGTAATAGCTAATAGATAAAGAAATAAATATATTATTAAATTAGTCTTCTTCTACGACTCAACAACCGTTACCAGTCTAGGTCTAACCAATTGATTATACGTAATCGAATCTAACAAATGCCCTATCTATTCATTAGCCAATCTTTCATAATTGACAATTGAATAGCATGTTTTTACAAATCATAATTTGTTATGATACACCGTGAACAAATGATTCTATATAGAGCAATTTATTGACAGATTTTTTCCACCGAAACAGAACACACTTACTACGAAAAAGACTATCCCTTTCACACTTTCATCTGTATCCGTGCAATGAATAGAAGCAAATTACTAGTATTAGAAAGATCCGGTTTATCTCCTCGATTCTATGCATTCCATCCAAGCTGTGAAAACCTGTCTGGTGGAACGAACAGCATTGACTTTGCTGGTTGTTCGACGGTTGAGGCTGGAGTATTGTTTTTTGTCAAATTTATTTTAAACAAATATTAATCACAGAATATTGTAAGAGAAAACGAGTAACGAAATTCAAAAGAAAAAAGAATTCGGTCTGATCAGGGCTCGAAACGGGGCACTCTCGAGATGAATTCTGTGAACGCTTTAATCATTGCACCACCCTGACCTATTTAATTACATATTTTTTAATCAAGCTATTTTTTATCTTACCTTTAACAATTCCAAAATAATAATGAAAATACATTCAAGACCATAGTAGTTTTAAAATAAAAGTCCTTTTTCGAAGTTATTAACTGTAATGGTTACATTTCATTTTATTACTCACTTCATATTATTAACAAACCCATTGTTAGCTTAATTAAGTTTGTTCAAAACCATTTCACATTTAGAAATTCCATAAAAGTACATTTCAAGTTTACGCTATTATAATTTGTTAAGTTATGCTTATTATCACTATGTTTTATTAGTTTTCTTACAAAAGTGCTGTTTTTTGTATTTGGTTGTCATTTTTATTTATTAATAAATATTTGCAGATATTAATAATTATATATTATTCTAGTCAATCCTGTTTTCTACTCCATTTGCTCTATATTAGTAAATGTGTTTTTTTGTCTTTATGATTAATTTACAAGAATTTTATTATGAGCTTCTGAACCACTAGAATAATTTACAAATGTCTTTAACTATTCGTATTAAAATTATACATTCATTTGTTTGATTTATGCTTAATGGAATGAGATAACAGATTTCGAGATTAGGTTGAGAGTTTTAGTTATAATAATTGATTTATATGAAACGACATTAATATAGATTTAATAGAATATGTCGTTTCAATTACGATTAAGTATACTAATTTATGGTACAGTATTGTTACCTTATAATTAGATAATGATTTACTTTTTATTCATTTCTTAAATTTGGAGTGGTCTGTTTTTTTTATCGTATTTTTACAACACTTTTTAGCAATTACTCTAATCTTAACCAAAAATATATGTCATATAATTGAAATCGAGAAAAATCATAATTCTTTAAAACTTAAATTTGAGCGACAAAATTGCTGTCCAATTGTTTATTAGCATAGGCAAATTTGCCAATAAAATTCATATCATTTAAGGGTTTCCATTTGATGTTTTGTCAAAAAAATCAATCATTAACTATTACTCCATTCATTTCCCGTGCAAAATTTAGTTTTTTGCATAATTTCATTCGTAATTGTACTAATAAATAATCGGACAGTTATTAATTAGACAATTGGGCTCAGAATCATCTAATTACATAGTCTTAAATTGGAGTACAATAACTTTGATCTGAACAATTGCCAACATTTAAATAAAAGATTTCAACTTTTATTAAGGTCAACTAAAACATTATTAAAGCAAAAATTAATTTTAATTAATTGTGCGCTATAAATTGAATAATTATATTCAAGTTCTACAAAAGAATTTTAGTATCATCTAAGAAAAAAGGTTTTGTTGGCAATTAAGCGCTGAAAAAGCAAAAAACGCAAGCAAAAATAAAATTAAAACAATTAAAAACTAAATAAAAACCTTAGATCAATGTTAGATGTAGATTTTGTCATAAATTTTATAGCACCATATCATTTCGTTGTTGGTACGATAATAGGAGAACAAGAGTTTGCTAAAGTGTTTAATAATCTTTTACTGATTTTACTTCCTCCAAATTTTCGATTATTTTATATTGTTTTCCGATCTTAGGCTAACTTGGTCAAACATCATTTATTTCTTAATCTCTACATGATGATTATGTGTCATCGGATCCATAATACTAACTTGTTTCAATAAAATAGGAGAAAAAATAAGCGTATTCATTTGTTTCGATTGTGGACCTTTTAAAGAGTAAAATCACAACAAACAGAAAATTCAAATTACTGCCTCTTAGAAACTGTGGAAGACATTATTTATTGTGAATTATATTGGCTTAAATGAACTGAAAATGATTTTATTTATTTTAAATATTGAAAATTAATAAAACTGTCGATTCTTTGATTAATTTCCAAATATGTACTTATAATAGTTTTTCATGTTTAGAACACTTTCTTAATGTATTAAATATCTGATGTCCTAAATCATACAATACATAATTAATGTTAATCAATTATCAAATGCTGTGCTTTTGTCTTTAGGTTTTAATTACAAACATAGTTCATCAATTTCAGAGCTTATCAAACGACCCTCCCTCATCTCTCATGTCAAACAATTGCAACAAATTTGGGACAAATTAACGAAATCTCTTAAGTAAACAACTTGTTTGCCTTCCACTCTTTTAACCCATGAATATTGTAGTAAAACCGGGAAACTCATTGCTTATTTAAAACGTAGGGATTTTGTGACATGTAATGAAAATTTGTGTCTCAGGCATTCATTCCTAAACTGCAAAATTCTCAAGTATAATAATTCCATGCAAACACTTTTATTCATATACTAGAAATTCAGTCTTTGAACTTAATTCTGTGGTTAATCCGCACGAGACATATGTGGAATGGTGTGTGTGAGTATTTATGTATACGATGCATGTCTGGCCACATCATGGACATATTAAAATTACTGTGAATAAATCCCGCTCTCCTTCTCAAAGAACTGCCGTTAGGGATAGTATTATAAAACCGTTTATAAATTATACTTACAATGTATCCTCTCTCCTTATATGGCTATAAATATATCCTTATATCCAATTCTATATTGCATTTTATCTCACCACTTACGAGCTTTGATGAATTCTCAATTTTAGTATAGTACATTGCACGATTACTCATTTTAAATATATATAATTTATGTACAATACAATAACGCTAAAACCCAAGACATTTTGATATATAAACACATAAATTAAAGTTGATTTTTTGAACATTTTTGTGGCACTGACGGGAGATTTTGACGGAAGTCGTTCCCACTCATTAATCTCTGGTTCCCTTTGATTTCATTTTTATCTGAAAAATGTTTCCTTTATGTATATGTACATATGTACAACTTATGTATTTCATACAACTCTTTATAGAAACTGAATAGTCTAAACTGTGATGGCGAAATTAAATAGAAATTCTTGCCTTTTCAGACATTTCTAACGTCATTTGATTATATTGTTTCATAATTTTAACAACATTTATATCCTGCTAATGAGCTATAGTTTTTTTGGAAAGAATTTCTCTACTTTTCAACAATTTAGTCGCACCAAATGTTAACAATTTTAAAGAAATTTTTGATCAATCATCATTTAAATTAACTTTTTTCAACTCATTTTGACATTTTCCACTTGATATTATTTCGAAATCTTCATTAATTATTATTAATTAACCATATAATCCGTTTAATAACAATCATAATTACATAATAATCTAAATTACCTGATAAAACTATTGGTTTAATTTATAATGAAAGGATGGTTTTCTCTCAAACTAATTGAATTTTCTTTGCTATTAATAGTTACAAAAATAATCCTATTTTTGAAACAACCTTACTAAAATTATGAAATTTAGATACTTGTTTTGCCAACCAATTATTTGTATTAAAGGTTTCAAGAAGGGGTTACATCTAGGTTTTGATAATAAGTTCATTAGATTTATGGTGTAACATTCAATCAAAACATTTAAATTTGAAAATATGTCCCTTTAATCTAACTAAAATCCTATAAGGAAGCAAATAATTAACAGATGGATGATACTCGATATTATTGGTCAATAAATATTCACAGTACTTTATTGAATATGGATGACTTACTGTTATTCAAGGTAATGTTAAATTCAAAGCGTTATCAATATCACAGAAATATTTCTTTGTTTGGAAATGAAGACAATGGATTCGAGAATATAATTTCAACAAATGTGCAGACTAATGATAATAATTCAAGATAAGGTGAACAAACAATTGGGAAGATGTTATTAGAAATTAATATCTAACTGAAAAAGTAATGAAATTTCGTATAATTATTTGAACAAAACTTTTCCAATATAATTCATATTTCATAATCACATAACAAATATAGACTTATATATATTTAAACATTTGGCAACAAATACTTTAGGTTATTAATTTTGATTCTCTGTACTCGTTATTGACTATTATTATATACTTAATATGGCTGTAATAATAATGATTTACATACTACCAAGAATTTCCTAACTTTGGTACTACATTCTCTATACTTACGACGCTACCCGTTTAATCAGAACTTTTTGGTAATAATTTCTGGTTTTTGTAATAAAACGATAAATTAGGAATTTGAAAAAGAAATGGGCCTATTCGAGAATTTATAGGTTTTTACCATAGGATTTACTGTTCTCATTTTTGAAAGAACATTTATCAATTTCAAATTCAATATTTTACAATTACATACATCAATTATAAATTGGACTATGGTACCGAAAGGACTTTTCGCAATAGTTAGTTTCTATTATATAGTAATTGCTAGAATTGTTTTAATCGAGTTTTATCGAAATATTTATACACACACTCATTTATTATCTACAATTTGTAACAATTAATAAATTTGACATCTATATATTATATAATAATTATGATAGATTTGTGCGAAATGCCTATTGGGGAATTTCGCACACTGAAACAGTGGCAAACTTTGTTGTTATCTATACACAAATTGTTTATCTATTATATGTACTATTGAGCTGATCGAAACCATTAATTATTAATTCTTCTTCATCTCTCTGCTGCTGGTTCTTCTGTACCAATTAATATACCATTTATATAGTTCTCTCTAACGGTAATTGCTAATCATACACACTACAGTTGTTTCATTATATTTGACAATTTGATGAGCTTTTGTTATTTGCAATTATTCACTAGTGTTTAATGTACATGGCATTGTTAATGGCCTAGCTACAAATTATCCTATATTGGGTCCTACTTATTTATACTATTCTAAGTACTTTATTATGCCTAATGGAGTTTTATTAAATATAGCTTTAGGTGGGAATGATTTTGTAAGTTTGGAATCCGATTTTTGGTTATCGGCGAGCGGCCTGGAGGTAGCCACCGTAGCCCATTGGTGCGCTGCCCATTGCCCGCTCGGTAGCCTTTTCGATGCTCCGGGACACGCAACGATAGCAGCACACGTAGGCTAAACATCACTTGAATAGGATCCTGCGGAAGGCGCGCCGAAAGTCCTTGTTGAAGATCGTATAGATGGCGGGATTGAGAGCTGAATTCATGTAGCCCAGCCAGAAGGCGACGGAGAACGCCGACTCGGGGATGTTGCAGCTGTGGCACAAGGGTGTGAGAATGTAGAGAAAGAAGAAGGGCAGCCAACACGCGATAAAGCTGCCCATAATTAATCCTAGAATAAGAGTAGCTCTCTTCTCCTTTTTCCTCGCTATTCTTCGCTTCTCCTTCTCGGGGTCCCTCTGCTTCTGGACCTTGGGTATCGCTGGCTCCAGCTCCGCCACATCGCTCAGTTTGTGACTGTGATGATGCTGCAACATTTGGTGCTGTTGAACCTGTTGCTGTAACGAGGCGGCGTTGTCCTTTTTCTTGTGCGTCTTCGTTTTGCCGAAAAGCGGTTGACAGAATTTGAATTTAAGCGGCTTCACATTGGCACATCTACTCACCACTCCCGAGTCCGAGCTGGACGGGTCGAACTCGCTCACCATGTCCGTGTCCACGCCCAGAGATAGCGCCCTGCAGCGGCCCCCCACGTGCGTCGGGCTCGGCGAGAGCATCTGCATCTCACTCGAAGCGGGTGTCGCCAGCCCATTTGACGGACTCCGCGCCGGCTGCTGCTGCCCACTCGCACTCACCTTGAGCGTGTCCTTGACACAGCTCCCCTCGTTATTGTCGCACGCCTCGCTCGTCGAAATGTCCGACGCAAAGTCACAGGTGACGATCGGAATCGGAATTTGCTGCGAGGGGACTGGCGGCGCCTCGATCGTCGCGATGGGCGCGCTGCTGTTCGTCGGGTTCCCGTTCGTCTTGCCGTCCGGGTGATTGACTACTTGCGATGTACTAGGCACTGAGGGCATTGGACGTGTTCCCTTGTTCGGGGACGTGGTAAAGCTAGTCACCTGAAATGCAAATGACCACGGGTTAGTGAGAGTTTTTCGTTCGAACCAATTAAATCTCAAAATGAATTTTTATACAATTAAATTAGTATATAAATGGGGTTAATTACGAACAATTTTAATAGTTTAAGTAATGAATTTTTTTATATGGTATTTAAAATACTGCAAAAAGTGTTTTTTAAAGATTTATCTAATTTATAAAAAATATATTATAATTTCGAATTTCCTTTTTCAATATTTAGTAATTTAATTGAAGGGAAATCTAAATGATGTTCAAATTGTTTTTAAAAATATTTAATGGATGTATACTTCATTGTAAAGAGAAAGGGAAGAAGGTAATTTCGTCAAATAGCTGTTAGGAATACGTTAACATATCCTTTTTACGAAAAAAGATGGGCGCAGTTGTGACTTTATGGTCTTGATTGTTTATTAGATTTATAATTCTTAACTTTCACGTGGTCACAAAAAAAGAAAGAATGAAAGGGGTTTTAAAATACAAGATTGTGGTGGAAAGTGTAATTAATATTACTTAAAATGTAAAAATGGTGTGGTTCGCATTGTAAAAATCTATGCGGATTTAAAAAAATGACTTCCCCTATAAACTCACTAAAAAAATTTGTGGGTAAATTTATTAGCATTTTTGTAATTGATTTAAACATTTTAAAGACTTTGTTGAAACGCTTTTTGATGTTTTTAATGGCAAACCTTTCTTTTTCCCATAGAATCTTATTTTACTTCTATTGAATGCGTTTATTATTTTTTGCCAATTTCAAAATGAAAACATTAATTGGGTAACCCTATTATCATTTTATGTTCGTATTTTGTTCTTTTAAAAAGAATATGCACTTTAATTTAAAAATATCATCTTTTCAATCAATTACTTATAATCCACTTAACTTTTGAAACCTGGCAATTTACATTTAGATAATTGCAATTTAATGCCAATAATATGAAAACCTTGTAACAGATGGTTGATAAGACTTTCTGCTTTTATTCTTTCAATAAAATAATTTGTTTTGAATAAAATCTGCTACTTTCTTTATAATCAGCTCACAATTGAGATCGGTTTTCATTGAGTAAGGAGTTTGGAAGGGGGCAATGTAAAACGACCTACCTGCTCGCCAGCTGGTTTTCGGGGCAGCTTCTTAATTCCTCGGCGGGCCCTTCGTTTGGCAGCAAAGTAAATTCTTATGTATACAAAGACCATAATGCAGCTGGGGATATAAAACGATCCCAATGCGGAATAAAGGACGTAACCCAGATCTTCACTAAGCTGCAAAAGAGAAAGGAGGAAGAAATCGGTATTAGTCATCCACGTCCTTAAATGTGTGTGTGTATATAAAGAGAGTACAAATATAGCAACAAGGGTCTTCCTCCCAGGATTATAGACTGGAGGATACTTTTACATATTTGGTGCGCCTCTTAAACCCCCCTCCCTGACCAGATTAAGTCGCATTTACTTGTATAAAAATCGTCTTAATGGATAATAAATTTATTCCATCCTCTCTATATTTAATTTAATAAGTATTTTGGTCGTTTTTAACAATAACAGAATAATCCTTCAATTTGCCAAATGACAATATGCAAATTTAGCTTAGGTCAACCAATTATTAGGAAATTATTTTTGCAATCCCGTATACAAAAACTTAGTTTTTCTACATTGATTTGAGTTTCGCAATGATTCAGTTTTTAGATTTGTACTTAACCCGGGACAACGTAATGTTAGTTATTTTTAGACACAAATCCTACTTCACAGATCAATAACTTTAAATTAAAATTGTTGTAAAAGTTCAAATTTAAAGAAGGTCACTCGAAAATCTAATAACTGCCATTATTTTATTTGGATCTATCTTTCGAAGCAAAATTTAACATTTAATTAACTTTGAATCGCCATTTGCCGAAATGTCAAATTCACATTTTTATTAGTTTCTAAATCTGCCACTAATTGGCGAACGTGTCGATTTACAAGAAACAAACACAATTAAAAAGAAGAAAGGAAAGAAATTATGGCAAACGGGTTTTTCGTTCTTTTTTATATGGGACTCTACTAATTTGTATGATACAGGGCCCTTGTTTCTTCTACAAGGTGTAGCGCAATTATTGAGAATTTTGCTAATGAAATGAATCTTATAACTAACAACAAATTTGGCTCAAAGTTAAAACTAAGAAGCTTCTCTGTCGCAAAACTGCACAATTTGTTTATTAAGACCATATCAAGCAACCGACCGATGCCCAGTTTCAAAATCAATTGTTTATTTCCTAATTCAAGCTAAATTGATTTACGCGAAATATGTTCTCGTCCACTAACAGAAACCAAAGTAGTACTCGTAATAAGCGTTTGTCTTTTGTCCAACAAATTAATTGAGTTTAAATTCAAATAACTCTAATCAAAACTTGACATATATAATTGAAGACAAATTCAGTTCCCAATGTTTTTTATTAGCTGAAAACACGTAAATCAATTGAAAACTCGTTTTATATCAATTTTGGTTAAATTTCATTTAAAATTAAAATACTATTTTTTTAAATTTTATAATTTAAAGTTCAAACGGTTTTTTTCCTGAAAAATGGAACTTATGTCCGAAGACCTCTTTAAATCACAAAGACTGTACAAAATAACAGCCTCTAAAAATCATCTTAAATATTTGTATAGCTCAGAGAAATTTAAAAATCCCAGAGCGAAGCAAAATATCACGTCATTGCGAACTACGCGATACGAATCTTAAATTTCATTTAAAACATCAAATTTCTTTAGATTTTCCTTAAAAATAATAAATAGTTATATATACTACTAGTAGGATTGCACATGCAAAGGGCCGGACCGGCCCATAAGCCTATAGTGATACTACTAATTCGATCAGATAACGCATAATAAATGTTTTAAAGAAGCCCATGTGTTTCTTTAATTCTTCTCTACCCCGTTTTATACAAAATAGAATATAATTTTATAATTATTTATACAACAAGGCCGATAAGATAAGGCATTAAAGAAAGCCCGAGGGTTTAATAATGCTTATCGACCGTGTTTTATACGCAATTATATGCATTTTTAAATAAATTTACAAAAAAATTAAAAAAGAACATTCGTTGTCTTAAAATCAAATTAATTTTTTTTTGCCTTCCTCACATTGTTTTCCTTTCCTTTTCTTTATTCTAAGAGAAAATGGAGAAAGCAGTATCTTACTTTCACATAGGAAATATTACACATATATCTGCAAATACAGTTAAACCCTACATAACAAAACTGACGTACATATAAATTTGATCGATTTTTTCACACTTTAATAATAAAGAAAAAGCACTAGTGCTATAAAAATGACTTTAATAGAACAAATTTTAGTGTCATAATATCGATTTTATGTAACCAAAATGCATAAAATAAGTTTATACAAAAAACTTTTTAAAATCCTATAGTTTTTAAATTTTAGTACACATTAGTAACAAATCATCTGATTACGGTCCTTTGAAATTTAAAACAATCCATTAACGGATAATATTTCCTATGTGAAAGAAAGAGAAGCAAGGTATTGCTTTCTACATTTTCTCTTAGAATTAGAAAAAGAAAATGAAAAGAATGCGAGCGAGACAAAAAATTTAAATTTAATTTATAAGAAAACATATGTTTTTTTAAATTTTTGTGTTAATTTATTTAAAAATGCATAAAATTTCGTTTAAAACACGGTCGATAAGCATTATTAAACACTCGGGCTTTCTTTAAGGCACTCGCTACGCTCGTGGCCAACCCTTGTGTTTATTAATACCCTATCTTATCGACCTTGTTGTATAAATAACTATTATCATTCACACAATTACTTCATTAAAAGACAGAATCGATATGTTCATTTAAACATTCCATGTGAATTGACACCAACCTTTTGATATATAACCGATTTTTAAATGAATTTGACTAATTTATCAAAATACTTCTGGTTTGAAAATGACTTTGACATAGAAAGTATTAGATACCGTAACATAGATTTAATGAAACTAACATGCATAAATATAAATATGTATATTAAATATTTGAAAGCTCAAAAACATACACTTATATATTATTAGGTAGATTACTGCAGGGTAAAGTTCTTTTTTAAATTCGGAAATGATTAAATACTTCCATTTGGTTCAAATGCTTTACTCTTTTCTCGTTTATTAAAAAACATTTGATATAACACCCCTCCATAGCAAAAAACTATTGCAATGGACACTTTATAAAATAAATGCGCAAATTTGTGGCATAAATTAAACGTCTGGAAATAGGAATAAATGATAAGCTATTATCACAATCATCGTCTTCTTATTCGCATCCGCGTCACTATTGTTTTTTGGCACAGAATCCGACTTTGTTTTATACACTGCTGTCCCACTCATTTCAATTTCGCCTTATTGTTATTATTATCATTACACATTTTATATTAAATTTTATTATCTTGTACTGGTGCGTTTCCCCCTTTTGTGGGCTTAGCGGCATTCCCAGACCAGATTTCATTGTTGTGTCAGAGGGAAGAAGAAGGTGGCCTCTCTCTCGCCTGGGTGAAACAAAAAAAGTACGCGCTTGCACGACTTCCGGCACAGACTGCTCTATCTTAACCACTCCATAACAAAGCCAACTGAAAAGTGGTGAATACGAGTACTGAGTGCAAAAAAAATATACAAAAAGTAACGACAGCGCTGGAGCCATAAAAAGAACATCCAGAAATGACACACCTTCGGCTATAAAAATTTTATTCTATGTTTCGTTGGCACATTTTACAACGTAATCCACTTTTTATATAGAAACATAAAGTTTAAATTTATTTTATTGTTAAAAAATACAATTTTAAAGAATTGAATTTATTTGAATGAATATGAATGCATTTGTAAAGTTTTAATTTTTACAATTTGTGTTTGCTTTCACGATGAAGAAGAAGGTTTTAATTAAATTGAATGCAAACTGAAAGCCAAATTAATTTAAAATATGAGTAATGCTTTAAGATGCTCTTTCTCCGTTAAACTTCTAACTGGAATAACAATCGCTTCAGCAGTGCTACAGATCTCTCCACGGATAAAGATGCGGACGAAGATGAAATGAATTTCCATGCAGTCGTCGTGTTGTTGGACGATGGCTGGTTCGTTGGATAAAAATTAAATTGCTTTTCTTTCGGCTTTACCTCCGGGATGAATAATTAAGTCAAGAGCCAGCCAGCCAGCCCCTTCAACCGAGTTTAAGTCAACAGTTGGGGAATGTGTAAAAAATTTAATTAAAATCGCTTGGCACGTTTTTCCCACCTACAAAAAATATGAAATGCAATTTTGATTCCTATGGAATTCTATCAATATGTGCCATAAAAACCGTTTTTAAATATTTCTTGAATAATTACAAACGAATATTATATAGTGAAAAGATTATTTTCAAATAAAATATGCGACTTAATTAAAATCATTTTACTAACTATTATAAAATTTTGTAATTAAGCCACTCTATAGTGAATAAATTATTTCAACTCTCCATCGTTTATTGAATAAAATTCATTTAAAATAAGATTTAGTTTTAAATCAGTTTACTGCAATAAACTTTTATATTAACTCTGTATTGCCCATTTTATTGAATTGGCAAAATTACCATAAATAAAGATAATCTTCAGAAGAAAAAAATTTTAAAAATGCAAAAATTGTAGATTTTACAGCTTATCAAAGTTAGCCTTCATGCCCTAACAGGACTTACGACGGACTTCTAATTTTTTTAACCAGACGCCTTCACCAATAAATTTAGACTCAACATAATTGAGTTAGTTTTATTGTAAAATCTGTTATTTGTATGTACAAAAGTAAACATTTCATATTACAATAAACCAATTTAACATCTGATAAACTAGAAATAAATTAATAAATAAATAAATATTTTTCGTACGAATTATTAACGTAATTTGTTTAATATTGACCTAATTAATATATGTTAAGTGTAAATTATTTTGGTGAAGGCGTCTGGTTGAAAAAATTAGAAGTGCGTAAGCCCTGTCCTTGGTCCTTAAAGGCACTCTAACTTTGAAAAGCTCTAAAATTTACAAATATTGCTTAATTATAAATATTTTTTATCGGTAAGAAATATAAATAAGAGTTATGAAATAATTTTTTAACTTTAAATTTAAATTATAAATATTTTGTAATAAATTTTCTATAAAAATGTTTATTATAAAATAATTTATTTTCGCTTTTTTCGCCGAATTCACAATTTAAATCGCTATAAACCGAACAGTTTTCTTGGTGATATGACTAACAGATAGATACTTTAACATATTTAACATTTTGTTGTTATAAATAATTGCTTTGATATGTTATATATAATATTATCACTCAAAGATAGTGTACCTAAGGGCCAGCTTGGGAATTTAATGGTTAATAAAAAGCCCATATCTTATATCTTTTTAAAATAAGTGACTGTACACTATCTAGAATCACCTATTTGTAGAAACGTGTATTGTTTTTAAATAATTCACAGATTTTAAAAATAAATCATAAATTATTATAGATTTTTGTATTAATTTGCTTAAAACTAACGTATCAAATACAGTCGATAATGTCTCATTTTATTGACGTTGTTCTATAAATAACTACCAAAGTCTTCATAAACAACTTTTCATACTTAATTGGGAAGCTACCAAATGTAACAAGAATTTATTTATGTATTCGAGGATATTGCCAACCGAAACGTTGCTTATCATTAAAAAAACACCATGTTAAAAGTTTGAATTTCCAGCATTTTACCGGTTGTGCTGGAGCCTGTGGTAGTTGTTATCGCAACGCTGACGGTGATGTACTTTTCCGAGCGAGTGAAAAGTTTATCACCTGACTAAAACGTGATTTAGATTGCAGAATTTGTGGTCTGGAAAACGATTAAAATTGAATTTGTGAAAAAATATGGCGAATTTGACAACTTTTCACCGGGCTGAATTGGGGATTTTAGAGCTTTTTAGGGGGTATTTTGCAATACTCGTCAATGTTTTTTCAGCGCACTTAAAGCAAACAGAATTGCACAAAATGGAAAAACAACAAATTTATTTTCCAACCCTTTTCCAACGGCATTTTAATTCGCATAATAAAAACATGCGAAACTCCAATTAAGTAGTTTTTGCACAGCATTATGGACAGATGATAATGAATTCATTATGGCGCTCTGATAGCCCCCAAAAAATGAACGAGTTAAAATAGGTCCCCAGTATTCCATTAAACAAATGTCCGATAAATGTCCAATAATTGTGGTTAATTGTGATGATAAGAATTTCCATAATCAAGTTTTTGCGTGTTTCGTCGGTTGTTGTCCCAGAACAGGAAAATCAGCATCAGAAACATGATTGTGTTGTGGAGAGAGAGAGATGCGCTTCAATTAGTTTGGTTATGACAGTGACATACGAGAGTCTTGATTACAAATTTCTTCTGGTCGGCTCTGGGCCTCTTCATCTCGCTCTTCTCTTGTGTTCCCAGTGGCGCAAAGTTGGTCGCTTTGTTGTTTAATAGCGGTGACTTGGCACGATTTGCTCCCTTTCTCCAAGGATAATAACGGAGGCAGCATCAGATTATTGTTACCAGTCACTTTATAAGTGTGAATGTGCCTTGTATATTTGTCAACCAATTATAATAGTTCCGTAGAGAGACACTTTGTATAAAGAGGAGATGGAGCTTAATCTTGGGCGCCCCAAACAATAAAACTCTGCCAATTGTTTTAAGGCGAAAGAAGTAGCGATAACTATGTACAACAGTGTATATAGTACAACTGGTTGGAAAGATAGACGACTGTGCTGAGCAATTCAATATAATATTTTTGACCCAGTGGAGCTCTTCAGAGCATCCTGAAAACTGCTAGAGTACACTAAAACGGGGGAATTTACGACAGATAAATGTCTGCCGGGATAAACCTCTCGTGCTCTCCTCCGATCGTGACCTGAGGATAGACAGTAAATGAATAATCAAAGAGGTGGGAGTAATGTTTTATTAGTTGACTCAGTGAGCAAAAAATCAAAGTCACTTCCCGGCAAATTAAAGGGCGCACATTAAAGAGCTCTCTTCTCCAAGGAATGCTGTGCTCTGTGAAGTAATAAAAAATTATACATTCCCTCTTATCCTTCCATAAATCTGCCAATAAAGTCTGTCAATTTGTTGGGGCCCAATCCGAAAAATTTTTATTTCTAATTTTCCGCTATCACCATCATCGCCATTGTCGTTATTACTCGGGGTAACAAGGCAGGGAATCTGGATAAATCTGTTCCAAATAGAGAGAAGAAGCCGACGACGACTTCTCAGCCAAAAAACACACACATTCCATTGAGCAATAAATATTGTATGTGCTATTTTTTCATCTACAATTCCTCTTTCTCACATCCAATTTACTAGGTGTGTGAGAATGTATATGAAATTTTGGGTTTGTAATATTCATTTTATACTATTTTATTTGTAATATAACATTAGTTTAATGTTATGGTATATTTTGTGTAAACCATGTAATTATAAATAAAATATTAATTATAGTTATTATCACCCTAATTTTGGAATGTTTTAAATATTTTTAGAAGTAATTCAATAAAATGGGTTTAAAAAAAGTCTTGTTGTTTAGAGACATACTATGTATAAGTTTGAAGTTCCAGCTTCTTTTAGTTCAGGAGATATCAAGAATAAATGGGTGTGGTTATAACCTTAATTCACAGTGTAAATATTTTTGTACATCGCACGTCGATTTAAATAAGACTTCCTTTAAATTCCAATAACTAAATTCTCTACCTTAAGAACAACGCAAAAGGGAGCGTAATTTATTCTATACAATAGTTCCATTTTGGTAAATCTCAAATTTCTTTTAAATGTTTCCCACGGTGCGTTCAGCTGCAAAATATATTCACTGTAAAGTGTTTCGAGAAATTTTTCCTACGATGAAATTAAAAGAATCTAATACCTATTAAGAAAAATATTTTGAGTTAAATTAAAATACATATTATTTTAAACAAAAAAATTGAACTATAAATTGGTTTATTTAAAAAATCGCTTTAATTTTTACACACCTAATAAGTCCGAGTGCAAAAGACATGTAGACGACTATAGAAAAGAGAGAAAATATTAATAATAACCCATAAAAGCCACCAAATCGCTTTATAAATTGCCAAAGAAATCAATAACTTTATCCCGTCGTCGTCGTTGTGAGAACGAATGAAATTAGCAGGGCAGTGGAGCACTGCTGGCCAGATTAGGGTCTAAGGACCATTCCGAAAGAGGAAATTTATAGCTGAATCCTTGGAGGAGGCAATTCAATAAATCGGTCAGTCACTGTCTTCATTTCTTTCGTCCATATTTCTCTCCCTTAGTTGGGGAATCCATTGATTTTATGACAGATCCTTTTCCACCTGCTGCCTTCCGCCTCCTTCTTGTCCTCTGGAGTCGACTTGTGTGTTCTGTTCCTCCTCTTCTTATCCCAACAAAGGAATTCTTGATTTAGATCCTCCAGCAAAAGGCTCCTTCTCACTTTGACGTGACAAGGTGCAATTTACGATATGCGTGCTAATCCCACCCAAAGGGGAAGCTGGCTTCAACCAATAACGGTTTAATGTGTTTATTTTCCATATATTTAATACTTTTTTATATTCTCAAAACGGAAATTCTCTGTATGTAAAAATGTTTTACTTTAATGTGCTTTAATTTCCGTTTTACATTATATCTCAACAGTATTATTTCATCATTTCCTAAGCATTTTTCTCCAAAAATAGCATCTTAAGAATTTATTGCTAATTTACATATTTCTCATTTTTCAGAATTCCTTCAATATGTTTTATAAATGTACAAAATTTATCTAATTATAGTATTTTTATCCTGGCTTTTTATGAAATATGAAAAATATCTTTAAAATTACTAGTTAAGTTTATATTGGATTCAAACGCGAAATATGGATAAATATCAATTAATAAGTTAATAAGGACATTTATAATTAAGAGGTCATTTTACATACAAAAACAGAAACGTAAATCAGATAAGAATCGACATAATTAGCAAGAGTACTACAAGAATCCTTTTATAACGAACGACAAGCGAAAGCACAAAGTCAAACCAATAAAAAAGGCGTTTGTGCTTGATAAGGTCTAAAGTCGAGAGCACGAAGCTAATAATTCTCGAGAGGGTAGCAACAATCACCATTTGACAAGTTAATTTTACTGGCAAAAATCAAGTTGTTTATGGGACAAAGTAGGGAAATGTTTAATTTGTCATTATTATTCCGGCTAATAGTTTGGTCGCCAAATTCTCACAGTTCTCTTCTTTGTGCTGAGCTGTGCTGTGGATTGGATAATTATTCGTCGGAAAACTTCAACAAGTTTTGTTTTCCCGGGCATTATTCCGTTTCAGCACGAACGCCACTTACTTATCGAATTGTAACCGCCATTATACCTCTTATACGAGTGCCTTTATTGTTGATTATAGTTCCGGAATTGGACTCTGTGGAGGACGAGAGGAGGATGAAGGACGGAAAACGGGCCGCAATTTGGCCAATTTTTATTCGAGCACTTGCGGTCATTGAATCGCCGGATCGAGGAGGAGAGAGAATATTGAATTTTTATGTCAATATCATGCAAATCTCGGACATATCCAATTCGAGATGCGAGAAATAAGATGCCCATCACATCAATGGACGACGGGCATTGTGTCGACAAGTGGGCGAGACTGGTCCGCATGGGTTTCAATATGATGCCCAGATGCTTCCCAAATGCAAATTGCTCTACTTTTCCTCCTCAATCTCTCTCTCTCACTCTCTCCTTGCGGTTTCAATTATTATTTTATTCGGTATTCCGGTCTCAGGAGAACCGTCGTCGACGTCGTCGTGGAGAGTGGAAGAGATGGACCGTCTGAAACATATGTTCCATCAACTTTGGCAGCTACGAAATCCCTCTGGTCGATTCCTCAATTTGATTCCCATTAAGCAGAGTCGACTCTTGAAGCAGCACAGGATTGGATGAGGAAGATGAGGAAAAAAGGAGGAACGAGACCGACCATTGAAACTTTGATTAATGACAATTTCTCATTTAGTTAGATACATTTATATTTCCGAAGGTGGTGGTTATTATTTTCCAAGCAATCTGTGGCTTAAAGCTTCACTTTGTTTCAGACAGTCAGATGAAATATTTTTATTACCGAGGGAACATTCGTCAACAGCTTCTGCAGCGATTTATTTCAAATCAATTTTGCAAAACCGCAAGAAAATCAGGGAAGCGCAAATTATTTTTTGGATATACTACCATTTTGTTGGCTTTTTTATTTAAATTAAATGTAATTTGTACTCCATGATGCATCTGATAATTTAGAAAAAGTTAAAATTGCATTTTATTATCATTTCTTATTTATTTAAGTGAATTTATCATAACAAAAAGTAATGGAAGTGCAGTTAAAGTAATAAGTAATTGTTGAATTTTTGCCTAAAAGTTATTGCCTTTCTTACAAAGGTTGCTTATGAGATTTAAATTCTAATTTTAATTTTCTAATAGAACTTTATTTAAGAATAATAGAAAAGTTGTTTTGTGAATTTGGAAAGAGTGTAAGGCAATACATTTAATTGGAAAATGAAATTTTTAATTTATTCTTTGAAAAACGAGTTAGACACTACCAATTGTTTTCATGTCCAGTAGTCCACAAAATTATAGTTTGCAACACATTATCCTATCTCTCCTTTTCCAGCACCCTAAATCCTCGTCTCGGATCTTCCAACATATTTTATAAACACAGCATTAAATCTCTTGTTCGAACAAGTGACGACAAACACGTGTTTCAATTGTCTCCCCAATATTATTCCATAAATTCTTTTGCACAATTTATCTTTGTCCACGACCAATTTATTAATCATTACCAGACAATTAAAATAAGTTATATATATTATAAGAAATACAGGAACAAGACAGGTGAGTTGATTTCCGAACGTTTATGTAATATTTTGTGGGGATTCCAAACAAATCCAGTTATCAAATTTTGTAGTGGCTAATCCTTGAAATAAAATTTTTCTGTTTCAATTTTGATAATAAACACTGATTTGTGTGATTCAAATAATGTTTTATGAATAAAATTGATGATATAGCAGCCAAATTTGTTCTGTTAAAGACTAGTGCTTTTTCTTTTTGATTAAAGTATGACCTCCGCGAAAGAAAACAATCATAAAATTGATATTATTACACTATTGGTTCTCTCAAAGTCGTTTTTATAGCACAAGTGCTTTAAAGAAGTGATTTTTTTATTATATTATTATATTCAGTCTAAGCAGCCGTATGTGACAGTTCTTTTTTGCCGAAAATTTTATATTTTTTTAAAATTTTAAATGAGTTCAAGAATATTTACGTAATGGAGATGCCTATTCCAAATACGAAAGCTCCGAATATTGGAACTAAAATTATGTGACCAATTTAAACAATATCTCGCGAGTCAACTTGTCATTGGCAATAGAAACACCAAGTTTCCAGACGACAACCGCAAATCTTCTTACTAACAGCATGGGGACGGAAGGAAGTTGTCAAATGGAGACGAACTACCATTGACCGGGAAAAGAACAAAACTGAACTAAATTACTATTTATAATGTATACAATTGAATAATAAAAAATTGAAAATTATTGAAGTGTGACCTCCGTGAAATAAATCCATCAAAGGATGAATGTTTGAATATGTGAATATTTGAATTTAAATAAAAGGGATTATTATTTTTTAATTTTTGAGTCATTTTATAAAATGCTTAAATTTTTCGACCATGTTCGATAAATAAAAAATATTAAACACACTGCCTCTTGAAAACACTCGCTACGCTGGTTACTTTTAAACATACTAGGGTTTAATAAAGCCTTTTCTTATCGACCTTGTTAAATAAATTACTATTTTAATAACCCGATTTCCTAGTGCTGTGCCATTAAAATAAAAAATTATTGATTAAAAATTAATTCATCGAAGTGGTTAGTTTTTAATTATATAATAAATTGTTAAACTAAAATTTTTATTTTTTACATATTGCAATTTAAAATATATTGCAAAATTTTATTTAAGTACCTTATCTGTACAAGAAAGCATTAGGCTCGTGTCTCATTTTTCTTCTGTTGTCATAAAATTTATTCATACACAACCTCATAATCCGACAAAAACAATAAAATACTCATGAATCTTGAAAACATGATAAAATGGATGAATTTCTAGGCATAAAAAATTAGATAACAAATTGATGGTACTTGGTTTTATTCAAAAAGGCCCTATTCGCTTTGACTTCAAATAAAACTTTTTAACCAAAATAATCTCAAGTATGTAAAAACCAACTTTCCCTTTGTGCCATGAAAAAGAGGCTCTCGAATAATTTATTTCTGAGAACATTTGATTAACGTAATCATTTTTTATTACAACCCTAATATTAATTCTATTCATTCATCAAAATGAATGCTATTGAAATTAATTGAATAAAGAATTAATTGATTTTAATTATAATAAGAACTCAAGGATCATCATTGATTAGAAGAAGGAGAAATAGGGCGTTGGATGTTTTGTTTGATCAATTTGATTTATTTCCTCCCCAAATTTCTTCCGCCTTTAAAATCAATATCTTAATATAAAACAAAAAAAACGGAATTATATTTCATTCATGGCTCCTAAATTAGGGTTAACACGGCATTTGTTGCTGACCAAAACCGTAATCAATTATCCGTATCAAATGTACAAATGTGGGCAATTGTCTAGGGTTTTCGGAGTTCGTCAAATGCAGAAGCAGAACAATCACTCCGAATCAAGACCCATCCCCCAATGCTAGGCTAGAGCATTTTGCCGTAATTGGATTGTATATCTGACCACGATCTAATCTAATTCAATTTGCTCTGGCCCAGCTAGCACACGAGACCAGATACGTTCCCATTTACTCTGGTCAGCTCAAAACATAATAATTTATTCGCTACCGGAACAAACACTCGATAAATATGGATGTGTAACTATATAGTCACAGAATAGACAGGGTAGATATTTTTTGTTAAACCCCCGAAAAAATTCGTTGGGTGCAATTTATTCAATATTTCTCTCAATATGAATTCTAATTTCTAACGTATGCTGGGAAACAATAAAAGAAATTTAAAAATCGATTGATTTCATCAATATTCCCGAAATTTTTGATAAATACCATAATAATCATATTTTTTATTATTAAAGCGTGAAACATATTTCTTAAACATAAAAGGTACTATTAATGTAAAACATATAGTTAGGGATTGCAATTCGAATTATTCGATATTCGAATATTTGGCCCGTTTTAGGCCATTTTAATATTCGAATATTCGGTCACAAATAAATCGAATATTCGAAAAATAAGATACTTCTTGCATTTTATTTAAATAATATCTTTTTAAGTTGAATTTTTTATGTTAATTATATAAAATGAATTAAAAATTTCAAGGGAGAAATTTATTTATGAGAGTAATAGTTATCATGCGCCAGATACACGCACAGCTCACTAAATTCATACAAAAAAGACCCGCTGACTTTGTTGAAACAAAGTCAGCGGTTCTTTTTTGTATGAATTTAGTGAGCTGTGCGTGTAGCTGGCGCATGATAAGTATTTGCTTTTTAAAATGTTTCAGTAAAGTGCGTTCTTATTTATATTCTTTGTGATTTGTTATGACTAATCTCTCCTACCGTACACGATTCACTATAAAAAAAACGAAAAACTACAGATCAGGACAGATATAAATTTTATCATAGATACTTAAAAACGTTGGAATAGAAAATTTGACATGACTTAAAGGCTTTATAAGTTGCAATCATGCGTTCAAAAGGCTTTGATTGATATTTAAAGCAATATCGTTTTCATTCACATAGATCTTTATAGACTGCTATTATAAACAGCCAAAGCTACTTTAAAATTCATTTTTACTATATTAAATTTAAATGTATACAAGTTCTTTGGCTGTTACATTAAGTAAGAATTTATATAGAATTTATTATTCAATTGCAATTGGTAATTAAAAAGTTAACCAATAAAATTCTCTTAAAGGCTTAGATAAATAATTCAATTTGTAAGTTATGGAGGTTAGTGGTATATGGCATATGTCCTCAATATAAAAAATTAGTTATTAATGCATGAAAACTATTTTAAAGATCGCTGAATAATCGGAAAGCACTTTTTTAGCACACAAATTAGTTACCAAATGAGATATATTAAATAATTCCTGTTTTTTAAGAAGTCATTATAAAAATGAAAAATTTTGTTTGCGTTTTGCTTTAATATTATTAAAAAATTTATTTCAATTATAATAATAAAGAAAATAACTAAATATGGAATTTTTTATCTGATAAATATTTTTAGGTATGCTGGTAATAAAATCATACAATATTAATAAATTTTTACATTGAAATATACATTAAAAAAATTGATTAATTAAGAGAAGTAAATTATTCGAATAATATTCGAATAATGAAAAAATTATTCGAATTTGCAATCCCTACATATAGTTCAGGTGAAAATAAGAGTTTGTAAAACTAGTTTGCTAAATATGTAATAGGTTGCTTTAAAATCTCTTGCCTGTAAGCTAATTTCACTTATGGATCGCAGTTTTAAATAACTTACCAGAAGATTTTTTTTAAAAAATCTTAAGATTACTCCCACACAAAATAACATTGAATTCTACCATTCGGTCACTTTTGAGTTAATTTTGTTTCGTACTGTCCTTTGCTTTAACGAAATTTGAGATACTGTCCACTCTCGATAATCTCTCAATAACACTCAATAATTCAAAATCTCTTTATATTTCAAACTAAATCAATACATTTTTTGCTCTCATTACATTGAACGAAAAACACCACTACTGTAAAAAAAATCACTTGGTGATTTGAATTTATTGGCGTCCAACACTCGACAATTCGAAATTGCAAATTTATTGTTGCAGCGATTGATATTTCGAACTCTCGATAAATACTATTAAACCTTGTGTTTCAAATTATTGAGAGGCGACTGTATTAGGTTTTCATAAATTTTTTGAATGATTTTCAAACTACCGTTTATTATAGTAACCAAATAAAATAGTAACAAGAAGTTGAATTTCATGTTTTTCATCAAGTATTAACTAATTCCAATAAATCAGACAAACAAAAAAACTCGTGTATTGTATATCAAAGATGTCAAGCGAATTTTAAACAGGGATTCGATGGTTGTTGAAATGGGAATAGTTATAATAAAGAAGAAGTGGATGAACTAGATCAGTAATGGGCAAACTACGGCCCGCCATGGTAGTCAATTCGGCCCGCGACATGATTTTAAAAACCACATAGGGTAAATTACATATTGAAAAAAAATATTTTCTATATAAATAGAACAAAATTCTAAGTACGACATATAAACATAAATACTATGGAATATAAAAATAAATTTTCTTTGTTTTCAATTTTTGCGGCCCGCCAAGATAGTTTGTGTGTTTTATCCGGCCCGCCGAGATATTTTGATATGCCATCCGGCCCTCCTCTTAAAAAGTTTGCCCATCACTGGTTTCGCAAACAACCAGTCTCGGTGCTGTTAATTGATATCTTAAATACCCATACAAAATGATCAACGAAAAGCTAACATATTGCGTCATCTTTAAAAATAAGGATTCTATATTGATTTTGAGAAGCTGGTATTGAACTAAATTTATATTTGGCTATTTTATTAGTAATAAAAGTAGCATTAATTTTCACAATGATACATTGCAAAGCTCAGAAAAAGAGATAAAAAAGCAATTTGGTTGTGCAAAAAACACTATTCTCCAAAATCGTTTCTGACAGAATAAATAGAACTGTACTATAAATTTAATGTAACCAAAACGAATAAAAGTAATTTTAAATTTGTAATGAAACCCTTACTTATCTCAAATCTATTTATTGTGAATGTAATTAAACCGATTATCAAATTTCAGTAAGTAAGTTAAATATTTAATCTAATTTATTGTTTTATTTAAAAACTGTAGTAAAAATGCATTAAAACTTTGTCAAGGTAATTGTATTTTTGAGTGAGCCGAACCGTTGTTGTATTATTATGCAAAAGTTTGTTTTGTGGAAACAATCCTTATTGAGTCTCAAGTTTCCGGGTTGTGCGATGAGATCGTAAAAGGAAGCATAAATTTTTCAGTTACAATTTTATTTGCCATTGAAGTGTTTTTGTCCTAAATAAATTGGCAACTCGGCGAATTAAGGGGTGGTTGGGGTCTATTGTTACTCTCGCGGCTTAAAGCTTTTGAAAAGCGACTAACGGCGGTGGTCAGAAAAAGAGAGAAAGAGGATGGCAAACAAAAGGGAAATATCTTTAATCTGCCATAGAGCATTTTTTAGTCGCTCATTCCGCTCCACAGTTATTTAATTTTCCAACCTCAGCCTCGTCGTCGGCAGCGATGTTTGTGCTTGGGTCCCGGCGAGCACCTGCTTCTTTTGGGAATTTGCGTGGATCCCATAAAAGGCGTATTTTATAAATAAATAGGTTTATATAAGTACATTTCTATGTAACGGCGGCGTGTGTATAGGTTCAGGGTTAAAAGCGAAAACAAAGGAATGGAATCGAACAATAAAAGTTAAATCAATTTGCGGTGTCCCAAATTTAGCCCCAACGTTAGCCTCAGTAAGAGAAAGGAAGGAAAGAGGAAGAAGCAAGAGTTTCCGGAAGGGATTTCAGACCATGGTTCATTCAATTAAAGTGTATTGAAATCTATGTGCTGATTCTAAACAACGAACGCAGACAGGTGAATGGGAAAACGCCCATTGGACATGGGATTTAAGTCCGACCAAATGCTCATTCACAAATTCCACCCCACACAGAGTTTAAGGCGCCACGATAAATATTTTATTCGGTAATTGGATTTATATGGCATCCGAAAGGTGGACTCTCTGTTTAATCGACAATCACCATTAAACAGATAAGAGCACCGGCAAATGGTCAAGCAAAAAGGTTTATATGGATTACAAAAAAAAGGGGAAAACAAGCGACCCTCGTAATTTATTGTAATCATTTCATAATGCGAATCATACATTATTCCATATGACAATTTTAATATGTTAATCATTCAGATCGTCCTTTTTATGTTCGTCAAAAATAAAAATAAATAATGCTATTTTTGGGGCTAAAAAATGATCTTAAATTTTATTCATATATCTTTAATGTTAAAGAAAAAAATTCCAATTTATTGCAATATTTGTATAAAACGTGTCCTATTAAATATTATATTAAAATACGTCTTTGAAAATTTATAGGCATTTTATTTAATTTATAATGTGTTCTGCATTGTTATTTTGAAATAAATGTTTTAATACCATAATAAATATTTATTATCTACTTTTCGAAATTGAAGATGGAAGGCTGAATGGCCAGGGTTATTCTTGGAGGAAAACGTCCTCACCCAGGACGATTCCTTGTGTTCAATCTTCATTACCAAAAACGTCCTTTATTCATTTTATGTCGGAATTTTATGTACTATCATTTGTGAAATGCAATTAAAGAAGAAAATTGTAATTGAGTATCGGAATGGATTCAAAATTTTCAAAGGTTTATCACTGTTTCATCATGTCAATCATTTGACAAGTTTTAATTGTTACACAATTCTATAAGTAGACTTATCTTTTAAATTTTTTTATCACAAAAATTATTATCGCAAAAATATAAATAAAATGAAAGAATAGACTGGATCCGTTATACACTGAAAACAAACATTCTTGAAAATTCTAAACCCGTTGGTTGAGGTTAAGACTCCCATGTTCCTTACAAAAATTGAAAGGATTTTTAAAGTCACGTATTATGAATCTTATTAAAATACATTCTTATAATTTCTTATGATTTTTAAATTAATTTTCAAAGTGTTGTAAATATATTTTATGCATTTTGGTTGGTTAAAATTTATATTATGATACTCAAATTTGCTCTGTCAAAGTCGTTATTATAGCACAAGTGCTTTTTTTATTATTAAAGTGTGACCTGCGTGAAAAAATTCCATCAAATTTATATGGTCGTCATAATATGTCAGTTTTGATGGGCGTAGGTTATCTGTAATTTGCCAGTATTGATGAGTTTTTTTTTTCAAATTAACCACGTATCGAAAATTTTTTAACTACGCCTTGCGACTATTAGTAAGAGTTCGATCCAAAATATTCGGCTATGAGTAAGAGAGGGATGCAAAATATTTCAAATTTTAAATTTAAAGCCGCTTAACTAACTTTTGATTAAAACGATTATTTTTTTTATTTTTGTGTAAATTCATTTAAAAAATGCATAAAATCTTCTGTAAAACACAGTTGATAAGCATTATAACGCTACACTCGTGGCTTAAAACAACCCTTGTGTTTAATAATAACTTTTCTTATCGACCTAATTATTTAAAAAAAACTATTATTATATAATACCTGAAAATTTGAAGCATTTCATATTATGACATATAATGAGTAGACGTTTATTATGACCGAAATTTAAGAAATTGTGTAGAATTGTAATAAAGGGAGCAAATTCGATCGTTCTTTTCCGTGATTGGTTGTTAGTCTTACAGAGAATAATTCATCGTTAAATATCTTGTATTTTCGTTAAACACTAATATATTATGGATGTGAGGCCGGAGTAGCGCACAAAATTGGAATCGAGAGTTCAAATCCCAGTAAAAGCACTGTCAATAAAATAGCCTCTAAATAGAATCATATGTTCATGGTACTGTGATTAGTACTGTGATTAGTACCATGAACTTATGATAGGAAATAATGATTTAAAGAAATGATATTCAATTGTCAATTGTGAAAGACTGGTAAATAAATAGATAGGACATTTGACAACTTTGATTCTGTAAAAATAGCCAATTGGTTAGAGCTAGACCTCCGCTGAGATGAAAATATATAAGGGCAATAGATCTCCATGTCAAATTGCGGGATCATCTCATTAAGAGATAATTATGGATGTGCTTATTAAGTAAAATTTTCATTTTGTATATTTTCTTACATATTATCTATAGGTATATATTTTTCCTGACTTTTAAATAAATAGCTGGGCTTATACTAAAATCGAGTTTTATTTTGTTTATTTTTTCAAATAAGCCATTGACGTCCGTTTAGTATTAAGTACTTTTTCATTCCTTCCAACATTCCTTCCATGTCAATATTACCGAATTCTTCTGTTTATGAATTTAGTTTAAAAAACTATTCAAGTTTCAAAATAAAAGTAATTCATAACTTAATTACATATTCATATATCCAGGGATTTATTTTGCTAAAAATTAAAATTAATTTTTGTTGTTCTATGAATTAACTATTTGGTAAATATGCAATGAAAGCAAAACGTATTGCAATTTTAATTATCCACATAAATGTAACATGGAATAAACAAAAGCTTAAGCTCATTCTCAATTTAATAATCAACAAAAGTTTAGAAACCCTAACTTAATCATGAGGTTGTCTTAACATCACAACCTTATCTAGAATTGTACAACTTTAGATTACATAAGATATAAGTAACTACTTGGATATTTTCTATGATTGGCTCTATTTTCAAGTTTTCGACAAAGACAATTCTCTTAAGCCAATAAGAGATATTGTGGGAAAGCCCTTTGCTCAGGTATAACAGACGAACTGACGTCAAAGGACGTCTTGATCAGCTTCCGCAAATGCATTTGGAAAATCCTTTAAAACAGAAAACTGGGTAGAAGACATGTTATAAAATACTGGAAATTAAGCTGATCAAAAGATTTGCAGTTTCACGACTGATATTTCAGTTTCTCCGCTCACAACTGGAGAAGAATGGAACAAAACCGCTTCCAGGCCACGTTCTCCTCATCTTGGGCAAATTTTAATTTAGCAAACTATCAGAGCTCTTCATAAAGCTCTAATATCAATTTGTGCAATGTGCCAGCCATGTGTCTGTGATAAGTGAATTGGATGGAAATGGCAGGGGTGGTTTGGGTGTTGGGATAGATGCTGATGGGAATCCGCAATTTGGTGCACGTCTGCTGATTGCACCCTTTTGGGATTCATTATTCCGATGTTTCTGTAATTGTTTATGTTATCAGCTCTCACTCTTCCTGTGCGAATAAAAAACCCGGAGCACACTTTTCAATCACCACACTACTACCGGATTCCCAGACTGCGTCATCAGTGGTGCTGCTGCTGCCGTTGTGCCTTCTTGGTCTCGTCAACTTATTCTTGTCTCGTCTAACCCCAGCAATAATAAATTGTATTATTTTTTATTGAATTATTCTCCTTATCATCATCATCAACAACATCAGGAGCACCATCACGCCTCCTTTGTTCCCCCACCCATTTCCAACCCCATACCACTCTGCCTTTTTCCATATTTACCGCCGTTAAATCGGAATGGGGAACGTTGGTTTTGTTTTCCTTCCATCTTTGTGGTTTATTTCTGAGTAGGATTGACACCCTTTTATAATATGTATTTAAAAACAAATCCTATAATGAATCGATTGATTTTTCATTAGATAAGAAGGAACAACTAAGAAAAGTAGTATTTAAAACACTTCCAAAAGAATATATAATATTAGTTTTATATTAGCCATAAATAAAATTTTAAAAAATAATAATGTTTTTCTTAACAGTTCAATAAATAATTGCTAATCATTAAAAAGGTCCAGACCTTTACTGCCCATGTTTGATAAGTGGGTCTAATAACCTGTTATTATCTATAGTGTTTTATAATTGTTTTAGAAGTTCAAATTATTTGAAGGGATCTTAATTTAAACAACAATGATTATATTTTTTTAAAGAAGTAACGATTTGCTATTACGAAATACAACTAAAATGTGTTTGAAAGAAAATAGGTTTACAATTGGAAACAGACAACCGTAAATTTTTATTAGTTTAAATTCCACAAACCCAAAACTGAATGAAAAAAGAGACCGAAAGAACTCCTTAATTCAGCAAACCTCATCAATTGAACAATTGAAATAAAAGATAACAAATATTGACTTTATTATTGTAAATTTCTCAAAGAGAGGATATTTTAACTTGGAGTCACGTCCTTTGTTACAAAAGATTTAACCTAAACCTTTCACAATGAATGAAAGAAAGGTGAATTCAATAGATGGTTTTTCTCAAATACAAAAACTGGTCGAAAATTGATCTATTTAGGAAGATGCATGTGCCGCTTAAAAACCCAATAAAAGTTTCTAGACAATAATATTTTCTTATAAAAGAATCCATTAGGCATAAATAAGTTACCTTTAAGGCACACAAAAACCGAATAACAATATTAGGGAAATATTTATTTCACATATAACAACTCTATTTAAACTCTCGTTTGTGTGCTGCTGAGAGTGCTTGTGTTTTTATCATATTGTCAATAAGAACTAAAAGTCGAAGTCATACAACAAAGAGAACAATGGCAAAGGAAATCAATTTCAATAACGGCAAAAACAAATGGAAATTTTGGGTTTAGCTTTTGCCTTTACTTATACTCCTCTTCTCCATGTCTCTTCTTATAGTACATTGTACAGAGTTAACACTGGTACAAATTATGTATTGGGTTCGGGATGACAAACCACCACTCCCCCTTTCCTTCTCCTCCTCTTTCTTCACTCACTATTGAAGAAGACGGAGACGAAATAGCCCCCGATGAAAGGGCAAACATTATGAATATTACATCCATTTCTGTTTAGGGTTTATTTCATTTAATCACGAAAAAATGTTGCCCAAATTTTCATTTCGGGCGTCGATTTGTACTTTGGTTTGAATTAAATATTCCCACTGAATACTAACAATCTCCTTTGGGCCAGAGAGTCAGTCCTCATTCCACTTCACTTTACTGGTGGGTTGTGGAGCCGTTTTATTGTCGTCGCTGTGTCTTCCTCCGATGCGTTGAAGTGAGCGCAAAAAGAGATGGAGAACAAAAACGATCCACGCTGAATAATATTGAAAATTATGATGCTTATCACTCAGCCATTCAATACGACTAATATTTGTCGTGCCAAAAGCTCAGCAGGGCAGAAACTTGCACACAAAAAAAACAGGGGTTGGAGGAGAGTGGAGAAGGAGACGAAAACGGATAATGGAAAATAAAATTGGAGAGTGTCTCGGTGAAATTATTCAATAATAAACATTCCTTGGCCAAAAGTATTTCGCAAGTTTGCGTTTACTCGTATATCGTTGCTTCTGCAATAAGTAATTGAGCACGATAAAAGAGAATTCATCTCCGGGGCTTAATCGCTCTCTCTTCACTCCATCCCTCAGTTTGCTGTCTGAACTTCAAAAGCACACACAACATTAAGTATTTACTGTTTGAAGCGTCAGTCAGACAATGTTGTGTATTATTTTAGTACAAAATGTGCACATATTTTTCGCAAAAATTATTCCCCAAAACTATTCCTCTTATTGACGTCATAAAGCAGATTCCCGCGCTATTGTTTAAGCATCCGGAATTTGATAAATATATTGAGACAGGTATGTGTGTCAACCTCCGAGAGCTCCCTCCCTAGTTCATAGCCGCATAAAGAACAACAAAGCAATTTATTCTCTCTCTCAGACTTAAATTTGATTCCTTATCTTGTCAGAAGTGGTGCATATTTCCTTCCATTGTAAAATATTGCAAGTAAGTACTGCATTACGGGTGCATACAACAATGACTCAGAACGGGCTCCATTCCAAAGACGAGAACAACTAGCTCCCTATCAAACATTTATGTATGCAAGGAAACAATGTTGGAATATTTTAGAAAAACAAGAGATTGATTAAAATTTTATAAAATAAATTAGGGGCTTTCATCAAAATTTAATTTATTATTCAAAAAGGGTCTTAGTGCAAGGTTTTTTAAACTAAATTACTAAACTTATGATTAAGACTATCTTTACCATAGAATTTAATTATAATATTGAATTTAAAACATTTAAGACTTTTATAAATATATCAGGAGTTTGTTCTTTAAGGATGTAAATCAGTTGTTTTTTAATGCTTATCACAATTGCTAAATCAGTTGTTTTTTAATGCTTATCACAATTGCTGGCCTAGACTAACTTATCTATATCTATATACTATTATCTATATATTAATTGCATAATTTTTTCTTCAGGCGCATTTGGATGAGATAGGATAAAATATAGTAGACCCTCATTCGCCACCGCTCACCAGTGCAGTATATATAATGTTAGTTATATGTACGGTTACTTTGAATTGCTAGCTAATTTCGGAATAAACAATTAAAAAACATATTATACATACAAAATAATTCTTTTGGAAATCCTATTGAAAGAAAGTTTTTTTTTTAAATTTCACATTATCTGGTCGCATGGCAAAGCATAGATAAAAAAGGTGCCTTTCGTGACAAATATAGACTACATGTGTTTGTAAAATATGTTTATCTTTTTTAATAGTAAACATTTACACACAAAAAATCAATAAAAGAATAATTTTTCGAAATAGAATTGCAAAATATACCAATTATTTAAAACTAAATTTTATAAATGATGTTTAAAAATTGCAATTTAAAAAATTTCTATTATTATATTGAATTGAATTCTAAAAATTTTAAATTATGACATTTTTTCTACATTAAAATATTTTTCTTAAATGGAAAATTTAATTAAGTAAAACAAACAAAAATTAATTGTTAATAAAATTTTAGCATATAAGGACTTTTCTTCTATACGTCTTATATAAATTATTATGTTCTAATAAAACTTAGTTTATGTTCATGTTATTCATCATGAAAATAACCACAAAAATAACTTAACTTAGGAAAATAAATTCTCATGGCGCCTCTTCTACTGTCTTTAATTCACCTCCAACATTATTTAGCAACTAATAAGATAAAATTCAGTATTTGATGACATTTACAGATTCACTTCTTTTTTTGTTGGTTAACCGGTAATACCTCGATTTAACTGAAAGCTTTCAACATAAGTGTCTTTTAAAGTGACATACATATTTATCTGCGGTTACGAAAGACGACCTAAGCATTTGGTTGAATGAAACATGAGCTTCAACGAATGTCACTCCACTATTGCATCAGTGGGGAGTGTTAAGTGTCCTCCTGCTGTCACACATATGTTTCGATATATATTTCAATGCTTAGTTGAAATGGGAGATAATGACTAAATTGGAATTCTTTGGGACCGAAACAATTTGCACTCGATAAGTCAAAGTTTTCTTGAATACGGAAAATTCTTTGGCACCACCATATTCCCGTTTAACATAAATAACCATACATACGTATAGTAAAACCCTAGTGGCACCACATTTCTTATTCTCTCGCAGTAATAACATGCGTCGCCTTACATAAGTATAAGCATTTCATGCATAAATTCCCAATTGATTTCATTCAACGCTTTCGCACACATGAAATACATATATAGGATTGTGCCCGGATGTGTGTATGGATTAGCATTTTGTACATCATGTGATTCTGTTTATGGCTCCACAGACTAAAATCTTGTGTATTTATGTTTTTTATATTTCATCGAATTCACAAAGTGTAACAAATAAGCTTGCCGGTTCGAATTTCGAGCAAGTCCTTAGCCAAGTGCTTCGGTACGAATTCAGATAATATTGAGCAATTTTCCGAGAAATTCTTAAGCAAATACATTTGATGGAATTTTATGCTGTGGAGCCTCTGTGAAACACAAGTGCTCAAGTTGATACAATTTCGGATTAAGTACTTAAATTGATTCCCTTCGGACAAGAACGATGATGAGGAGAGGGAAGAAAATCAATTAAATCGGATTTCTAACCTCTACTCTTGTTGGCTTTCAAAATCATCATCATCGTCGTCCACTCGAGATCCTCCTGATGAAAAATAAATCAAAGAACAACTTTCAAGTGGGGTACACAAACCATCTTTATACACAGACAAACACATACAGACACAGTGAGACAGCCATCCCTAGCCAGTTATAGGCGATGATGTGTCAAGACCAGAAGGGGTAGCCGATGATAAACTGATGATAAAGTGCTGTTCCCAAGCCCAGCTTTATTCCCAATATATTTAGACAAGAATTTTCTGCTAATAGGTTGAGTGTTTTAAATTGCCATTTTCTGTCGAAAGCTTTCTATCCATCTTCCAAGCACGACGAGGCAAGAGCAGTAGCAGCAGTTCACCAAACAAAGGCAGTGCCATTGGAGAGATGCACTTAACGCTACTCTGTTTACAATTTCCACAAAACCCATGTAGCCAGAAGCATTCGCAGTAAATTGGCACAATATTTTCAACATTTATTTTATCATGTACATAAATATCCTCCAAATGTGTTTCTGTAAGAAAATATCGAGAAACGACTCAGAGTTCTACGGATTTTTATGTAGGCGACAAGAGCACTCACATAAAAAAGCAAAATTTGCCGTGATTTGAAATTGTGTTTAACATTGTAATATAGAATTTTGGTATTTTTTTATGTATGCTGTTTAATCTTAGTACTGTAATCATCTTTTCCTCGTTATTTGCTAGACTTGAAATCCTCTTTTAAATTGAGGGCTCTTTTTTAAATCTCCTACGAAATGTATTCTATATCACAAATTTAGTCATATTTGATTTGTTGTACAACATACCCGTAATAAAAAAAACACATCCTTCAAACTTGCTTTGAAAAAATGAAATACTTTTAAAAATGTGGCATTTAAGAAGTGCTAAATACCGGCAATTCGGATGAAGCGAAATGCCAGAGTGATTCAATATTATTATCATTGTGACAGCCCTGTCATAACGATAATTGACATGCCATCATCTGTAGGAGCTTACAATTATTCATAATCTTTTTCACTATGTCCCTTGTCTAGTAATGGTTTGTTAAAACGAACCGAAAGTCGGAGTCTAGAGAGGCGAAGAAGAATAATGTCCATCTATGCCCAGCCTCCGTTTTTATTGGTATAATTACCAGGAGATTAATCTGCTGGTCCTGAGCTGGGCCGTGGTGACTGTGGCCTGTTTCCACAATCTGCAAATAGCATAATCGTAAAGTAATCGGCACAGTAAATTACTTACATTTGCACACACAACTTGTGCAATTCTGGGGGTTTTGGAATAATATGATTACGTGTACGTTAATATAGTTTTCCCCATTGTTTTCCGTTGTCCTCGTCATTGTCGTTCAGTGTGGGGCCAGGGCGGAGGAGAGGTGATCAGTGGGCGACCCGCTTTATCGTGTGAGGACTCTCTGCTGTTCATCGGTTTTGCGTTAGACACATATGCCGACATTCATTAAATGCTTCTTACACATAATACGGGGGTTCAGCCAAAACATACAGATCGGGGAGAGGGGCTGAAAGTGAGAGAGAGTGTGCCCACATCTCGGGCTGAATTTCGGACAATGACTGTTGTGTGTGAAAAGCGTCGATTTTAGTTAGTCACTTGGACACATTTCCAAAGACTGTGGGCCCACACTAATTGGAAACATAAATTGTTGGAGCTCCACATTTGCAACTAAACAACCGCACACAAACACAGAGTGATCCTATTTTGGCCAAATTAAATGGTGAATTAATGACACACGCACACAATTTTATCAAATTAATGTATATGTGCTACACAGCACAGGATAGTGGTACAATAAAAACGGCCTAGCACAGCAGTAGCAGCATCATCATCAGTGCCAGCCGCAAATTTTCCCCCAAACTCTGTCCTTCCTCCCTTACACAGGACGGAAAAAAAGTTGCCTTCAGAAACAATACGCAAAACAACAACAATGGATATTGTTTTTATCTGGATATTGGAAACTTGGATTCTGTGCAGACAGTTTTGTGGCGTGCCAGGCCCCATTTGGAATTATTTATTACCGAAAATGTGTATATCCTTTGCATCCAGGCTCAATTATTGGACACGAATCCCTCTTTTGAAAACCGGACAGTATCTTCTGTCCAGCCTCCATCCCAATTGATGGCATGCCCTGTTCTGTTTCAATTCCAGACTGTTTTAGGCTACCCCTCTCTCAATGTTGAATAGATTGTTTTCCATAAACCGCATTATATTTTAGGGTTGCCCGACAATTAAATGTGTTGAAGCGAAATACACTAGTATAGTCCGGCGATGATGTCTCGACTCGACCTACCCCCACACCACAGTTTGTGGCAAGGCAACCCCCCACCCCCTACGTTAGTGAATTTCGACTGCTTCAATATATGTCAACCACATCCTGGAAAAATAGTCATACAACTCCCATTGTAAATTTACAATTTCTAATCCAATTGCAATTATACAGAACTACTTCTATTACTCGAAAATGGACCCATGTTAAATAACTCTGGAAACCATAAACAGGAAGTATTTGGTTGTTTGGTAAAAAGGTTTTTCGAGGAATTTTAACCGAAACCATTTCATAAAAATGGGTCAATTGTATTAAAGAAATGGAGTAAAAGTACAACTTTTACTCGAACTCGTATGTTAATGTACAAATTTGAATAACTTAAATTTGATTTTTCTATTATACTGAATACCATGTACTCGTATATGTGTACTATGAGTTCATTCAGAGATGTTCTGCAATTGTAACTTGTTTAATGTTGAAAAAATGCTACTTTTTTCATTAATGAAATAAAGTAAAATTATAGTCTACGAACAAAACAATTTAAATGGAATTGAGTGTACAGAATAATTCTTTTATTTTTAAAGAAAAAAACAAAGACACATACTGCAAATTAGGGATTTTGCGGAAGGGCGTACTAATTTTATCATCCAGATCTGCGAATTGCAATATGTTTACAATGCTGGTTAATTTATTAAAAACTCATGTTCATACAAATAAAATTAAATATGTTTAGAAGATAATTATTTTTTCAAATGGTTTTGCCTACTATGCTCGTATATTATCTCAAAAATGTAAAGTGTCTAATGGCTCACTTGGGAGGCTCAGGATTAAATCAAATGAATTATTATAAGAATTGCATAAAACAACTGTCCAATTATAAGATATAAAAAATATATATTATTAGAATGTCCCATATGAAACTTTACAATTTCAAAGGGTCTATTCTGATAGGTCGCCAAAACAATATCTTTCCCTATAAGTTTCTGGAGCATATAATACTATCTATTTTCAGTCATTCAACTTTCTGCTTACACGTATAAACAGATATATAGTTCAAAAAGCCGTTTGTTTCAATAAAAAATATTACAAAACAAAAAGTTACATTGTTTGAAAATTTGGTCACCAGGTGTAAAGTTTTATGTGGAACAAACCAATTCTAGCTGCCGATGTGAATCTCTCTATTAATATTTAGTTTCTTTTTTAATTAATTAATTAATTATACTGATTTGACAAACAATTTCTAAACTTTTAAACATTGCTTTATTTAAGGTTTATTCCAGTGGAGTAAAAATTGTAACTTTTGTCTGTATTAGGGTCTAGAAATTAATTTAGGGCCAATAATAGTGATCATTTATCATAAAACCTTTTTACAACCGTTCATATGTTTTAATATGTCAGTCTTTGTGGGCAAGTGTATTTCCAACAATAACAAGAACATGTTGTCTGTTTTGTTTAATGGAGGATATAAACAGTGGTGCCGAGTCGATAACAATAATTAGTCTAGTAATTAATTCCAAACAAACCATATGTTGTTATTTGCGATAAAACTAAATTACAAAAATAATATTGATGATTGCCTCTACTTTATATAATGAACGTTTTTACAGCAACAAGTTATATATCTATTGATATACAAATATATTTCATTCGTATTTTAATAGATTAATTAAATGTATCCATTTGTATAAAAAATTAATTGAGCCAATGTAATAGTAAAAGAAATCTAATTTTGTTGAAAGCCTATTCATTTCCTCATTCAAAAGTAATGACATAAAGGGAATATATTTCTTTTTTATCTAAAAAATATTGAAAATAATGAGAAATTCCTAGCTTCAATTTGATAAATATGAATTCTACTCATCTAAAAATAATGAATCCATGTAATAAATGGTCGTTGTCTAAAAATAGTTGTGAAAGGTCATGTCCATATTTGAAATTCCCTACAGAACTCGTCAAATTATTTCTCTCCAAATTGCTTTAATACCCTACCCCAAGGCAACAAGGGACTTCATCCCACGTAAATAATGATGCATATTAAATATTTCTTTAATAATTTTAATTGGGATAATGAAAATTTAAAATTCACAGGTTTTATGTTATTAAAAATATGAATTGATAATGATTTCAAAATAATTTTCATTCCTTATTTAAAGTTTAATTTCTTGAAAGAACATAATTAAATTTTGTGTTTAATTAATACTTAGAGTTAAGATGGAACCGAATAAAACCCAATGACGTCGAAATTGGTAATCAAATTTATTTCAATTTAGTTTTATTTGAATTGGATATCCACTAAACCGAGAGCAAATAACAATTATGTGAAGCGGCCCTTAAGAAGATTGGAATTCGAGAATCCAAGGATCTGTGGCGCACAAGTAGGAAAAGTGTGACCCATTCTATTGTCTTATTTTTATATTCCGTATTTTTATTGACGCTGAATTTATCATTCAATATTAAACCAATATTAAAACCCGAATTCCCAATCGACGTCGTTGTCGTCGCCGGGGCTCGAAATAAGACGGAATTCTGTATTCCACTCAGGAGTGTCCTTATAAATTTCATTAAAATTCCATGCAATATTAAAAATGTGGGAATTCAATTTCCCAACGCCAGTCAGACGTCTTTGCACTACCCACACATAATTATCCTTTCTCAATGTTCATCCACATAAACATATCAGTGTGTATAGTCATACACATGTACGTATTTATGAATGTGGAAGGGAAAAACTGGTGGCAGCGACAGCCATCTCAATGCGAATTACAACAGGGCAGAAAAGAGGAGGCACGAAAAATGTCGAAAATGCTCCGATGGCGTTGTTGTCGCTGAAAAATGTTAATTGAAAATGGTTTTCATTGGTGCACAATGGAGAGAATGGAGAGACTGGATGGATGGTTTTAGATTTGTGAAAGCCCTCTGTCTTTTCGCCGCACACAAAACGATCTTGGCATAGGCCTAAATTCTATTCACCAGCCAAAAACTCCCAATTCTCGAGATGAAGAACAGCGGCAAAAAGTAAATGTTATCATTTCATCGGTTTTCCTAAATAAAGGAAAATATTTTTTTGGGCTTTGCCAGCACAATAATGAAGTGTTGGGCGATTTAGTGGGGCCATTGTTATTGGGCAATAAAGCGTAATCGTCTTAGAAGAGCAACCGAGATTCCTACGGAGCTAACGGCAAATGAGGCAAAGCTCACACAGCTCCACACAGCAGCTGGAAGGTTGTTTAAAGTGTCAAAATAGCTCAGAATATTATTTGAAAATCCTATTATTGCTCAACATCCGTTTTATTTGTTTTCCCGCACGCGAAAATTCCTCCTTCATCGTCGCCTTCATCGGAATTGTTCCTCCTCTTAAATATTTCAGTTGGACCGACAGACTTTCCTTCCACTACATAATGTACTCAATGCGATCTCTTATATCAAAGGTCCTGGCTTTTCAGCAACAGCAGCAGCAGCTTGCTCTTTTCAAACTTCAAATCGGCAGAAATTCCGACACAATGAATTACAAACACAAAGAATGTTTCCCTTTCTCAACTGTACAGCAAATTTTTGCGGGATGTAAATCAATTTGATACTATTTGAAACAGTTTGATCTAATTTTCAGGCGAATTTTGTGCTCAACTCAATTTCAGATACAGAGTAACGAATCATAAAATTGTAAAGCAATAAAGCTTTACGAGTAAGATATAGAACATATTTAATTTTAAATTGGTTCTTATCTTTCGCTTTATTGAATTAGATATTAGGGGGGGAAATATATCTCAAATATACAAAAATAAATAACATTATAATATATTCTCTAAAAAAAGAACTAATTCATATTTATTTTTGATAGAATTTTGTTGCAAAAAAATTTAATAGAAAAGTTTTGGAGTATTTCACAATTACGAACATATTACCTTCATTATCATATCCTACCTATACTCATTTCGAAAATTTATTAACGAAAATCAAAACTTGTTTTAGGGAAAATGTACAGTGGGGTATCCGAAAAATTTAAATTTATTGCATAATAATAACACTCATAATACCCATTCTCCGTTGTTTTGCGCAAAGCCGTTATGATTTTAATATGTTTTTGAGGAAGACCTCTTCCACCACTCTACTCATAAAAATATGCGTTCCTTGTCTCATAATACATAAATACAGGAGAAATAATTGCCTAGCAAATACCATAAAATCCCCATAAAAGCGACGTATAAAGAACATAAAACGCAATTTTGAGAGACTCAGGGGTTAGATGAATTACTTTGCAATATTAAAAACTTTAATCAGCTACATCTTCCTATTTTATTATAATGTGCATGAGATTTAGAAAAATATATGCTTCATTGGCATTTTGTTAATACCCGGTTATAGGAGAAGTTAAATAAAGCATGACGTATACGTTTAAAACTTATGGAAATTATTAGCTCACCTTTTTGCATTGCAACCTGAAGAAACAGCAGTGCAATTTGTAGGATGACCCTTTTAAGATTTTAATTTTTAGTTTTTTTATCTGAATTTTTGTTAATGCATTTTAGAAAATCATCATTGGAATTTTATATTGGAACCACTACAATAAGAAAAAATGTTTAGGGATTACATACTTATACTTTCTAACCGCTGCTCAGGATGAGCAGTGTGTAGACGTAAACCACTCTAAGGAGTTATGAAGGTTAGAACACTGTCAATACCCGGCTGGACAACCCATGAGCCTACAATTCAAATCCTATCCTCAAACTAACCATGCGGCTCTTACAAAACCGAATGACGGACGAATGAGGGACTAGGGAGGTTGGCAATCGACGTTGGTATTTGATCTCTTTATAAGATTATAAGCTATAGCTCGTGCTTATGCCTCAAATACTCAACCCAACATAACATTCATTGCAGTTTGAAGGATGACCATCTGCAATCTGAACTTTTTTCTTTCCAATATGGAGGCTGGTCCGAGCAGCATTTTACCTTTAAAATCTGTAGCTCCGATTCGTATGTATTTTTCGTTATTATTAAATTTAATTCATCAAAGTTCTTTGATATTTAATATAATTTATTTATTAAAATCATTAAATTCTGTTAGATATATCAAATCAATAAAGATTTTTTGTCGTAATTGAATAGAAATCATTGAATTTTATCCCTGGTAATTATTTAAACAATTTTTTAATAAATTTTAAGATAAGAAATTAATTAGTTTTTTACGATAATCATATTTTATACGGTAGTGTCTTTTATTATAAGTAATTATTATGTAAAAAGAACAATGGCTTTACAACCATAGTATATAGAAACACTAGTGCTAAACCGCGTCGAAAAACAACGTAAAGAAATATTAATATTAAAATTATATCTGTACACGACACCAATACTAATGTAAATAAATGGATTTAAATTAAAATTTTGGTAAAACTCAAATTTTAAGAAGAATCAGTATAAAATCTCATAACTGCCATTATTTTATTGATGACACATCTTCGGGATTCTATATTTTAAAGAAAAAAATTTCCATTTAAAATTTAATTCAAGAAATTCAAAAATTCGACTAGATGGCGAAAGTGTCAATTTGATAATTTCCAGACACAATACATTTAAAGCTAACGCAGTTGAAAACAAAGCAAACTGTCTTTTTTGCATGAATTTAGCTTGCTGTGCTTCTAATTGGCGCACGTTTAATATTTATTTTATTAGAAAGAAATACCAGATAACAAGCACATCTATTATCACCTTTTTGCAAAAAAAAAGAAATTAGAATTTATAAAAATGGATAAAGTCTTTTACAAAAGACAGTCAATAACTATCATTAAACTTTTTTGCATTCGAGATGATAAATGACCCTAAAGTGCCTCATGTTATTCATCTTGTTGCTATTCATATTAATAAAATTAAATATAATTTTAGATATGATGATCCATATCCGTATAAGCTACGTTTACTCCAATAAACTTTATTGCATTATTTAAAATACAAACACCCTTGTTTGTATGAAAACATGGGATAATCCTTGGGTAGGGAGGTAAATCTAAAAAAATCATTTGTCATCTTTGTGAAATGATTTATTCAGAAGCCAAATCACAAAAACCGAGAGTAGAAAAACATAAAATCAGCGTGTCAAAAAAACCGTCTCAGGGGTTTTTAAACAATCGGTTATTGCAATTTGCAACTGTCACAAGCCTGATTTTCATTTTTTTTATTTTGTTTCTGATTATTTGGCTTTACATTTGTTTCGTAATCGACTGTAATAACAATGTCATAAATAATGACATTACATAAAAAGTTATGCCCCAAAAATATGGTGCCCCTGGGCTGAAGTCGAGAAGAGACGAGAGACGAAACTGGTCAATTAGTCAAATGGGCTTAAATGAATGTGGTAAGTTCTTATCTCCATGGAGAAGCAATTTAATTTAATTGAATTCATTTATAAAACATGACTATGATAAATTTCAAACAATTTTTAGGATAAATAATAACGTCAAACTTTAAGGTGAATTTCCGTTATTATAAATTTTTATTAAGCAGAGTTAAAACAAATGAATAATTGAGATAACACAAAATTAAGCCATTACACTTTTAATTAAGATAATTATTAAAATTAATAATGGATTTTAAAGGTTTTTTTTTATTATTTTAGTGTGACGATTTTCATTTCCGTTCCATTTCAATTCCTGGGGCCTGTTTCCATAAGCTCGTCGCTATTTTTCTACGGTTTAGGTTATTATTGATAGGGAATGAATTTTTTTCAGTAATAACCTAAACTAGGGGTTCCCAAACTTTTTCAACCCACGGCGCCCTAACACAGTTAAAATTTTGTCACGGCGCCCTTACAAAGACAAAATTTTATCACGGCGCCCCTATATGAAAAACACAGCAATAATTTACTGTGTTCCTTTCTATATAACATAATATATGAAATTGAGTTCTTTATTTAAAAATAATTTTTGTACGAACAGGGGCACATGTCAGTTGGTTCTTGAGTTCCTTAGCTATGCCCGGGATTCTTCTACTACGGATTAGAAGAGTCTCACGGCGCCCCTCTATACTTTCCACGCCGCGGCACACAATTTGGGAACCTCTGACCTAAACAGTAACAAACATTTGGATTTTGAGAAACATTTTCAGGAATATTATATTTCTCCGATTTCAATTTTTAAATAAGTTTATTTTAAATACACACAAATGTTAAATACACAATAAAATAATGAAGTGATACGTTTTAAATGAATTATTGTGCAGAAATTGCGTTGCTCTGAAAAAAATCTAAAATTGTGAAGACTTTAAGTTATTTATGTATGTATAAAATAAATAAATTAGTGAAGGTTTTATATATTTTGTGTTAATTTCTTGAAAAATGCATATACAAGCCAATAACCATTATTGAGCACATTAAAACATCAACTACGTTTATGACTTTAAAGAACCGTAGTGTACCTTGACTTTTCTTATTGACCTTGTTTTAAAAGTAACTATTAAAAGTTTGTTCTAATTTTATTCATTCTATTTTTGTTAATATTTTTCTAGTTCCAGTTTAATTAATGTTAAGGGATCTCCATCCATTAAGTTGAACCCGAGCAATCATAAAATCCCTTTTCATTTAATTTAGTCATACATATGAAGGTTTTCATATGAATTGTAAACACACACTCTGTGTATATCCTTAGTGAATTTTGCGAAGAAAATAGTTGATAAAGACATCACTTTGTTGTACATCGTTGTTGTCGTTTGGTTGTGAGCTGCTAAAATTATGCGGATTAAGTTGAGATCATTATTAGAGAGGGAAATGCTGCCGTAGTGTATCACAGACAGCCGAGCCTGGGCGATTGTGTCTTAAAGCCGTACTCTAGATGAATGGGATCAGCGCTGGGGATTAATCCGCTTGTTTACTAAGGCTTCACAAGTTAATAAGAGCGACCCAAGGTGTGTTTAAATTGCGAAGGAGGTTGGCATAAATTTCCGCCATCCAGCACACATACAGATTTAGACACAGGGCGTGTGTTTTTGTTCCATAGAAAATCCATTTAATCATTCCCGAGACGTTGTGCGTTCCCAAGCCTAGTAGGAGGATACTGGGTAAATCAGACTTCATCTTCTATTCCCACAAAAGGAAGAGAAGAACGGTTTATTATTTATGGGAATAAATTAAATTAAAATCCATATATAATCTTCGGTTTAAATAGTTTCACATTTTCCCATTAAAGATAAATATAGTTGATAAAGGAATTAACTATCTTCCCTCTATTATTAGACCAGATTCTTTGAAAGGCGTCCATTCCCTTTGTTTGCTTATTAATAAAAGCAGAAGCTCTGTAACAGTCGGGGATTATTTGAGGAGAGAGAAGAACAAATATTACAACTAACAACGCTGCCAAATTCGAGGAACATTATTCCAAATTTGGCTATTAGTCGTCCTGCTGAGGAGGACCAAGATTGAAAGACGGAGAATATTCTAATTTCGGAACTTTAATACGCCTATGCAGTAAATACAATAAATAGATAATAAATTATATCAACAACAGGCCAAACGCAAAAATACTGGCCTAATGTGGGTGAGAGAGAGTTTAGATACTTTGCTAGCCAAATACTAGTCTACAAAGCAGCCCAGCACAGCAAAAGCCCGACTACAAGGCGCCTCTTTTAATCAAACTTCTGACATTGGCGTCAAAAGATCTTAATATTTCTTTCTCCCTTCTTCACTTTTTTGCTTTTGCAATTCGCGCCCTCTACTCCCTTATACATAAGCATAGTAATTCTTTCGCTATGTCGCATTTCCGGGCAATATTATTAATCCATCTGTGGATTATGGCTGAATATTCCTCCATAATCTCCAATGTGTATAGAGAGCAAAAGATATATAGTTGTTACCATACAGAGAGTGAGCTCAAGTCAGAAAGGGAAGCCGGATTTCAGTTGATATTTCTAAGTTTCCCAAATGAAAACGTCACATAAAATCGAAATGAGAATATTTCTTTCTTATACCATCGGAAATCTGCCGCTTTAAGTTACTCATACTGAAATTCATCTGTTTTGGCAGCGATTTATCCCACTGTATTTTCCTCGTCAGGCCGTTTTTCGGCAACGCAACGTATAGTTTTATTGTTTGATTTTTTGCGTTTGCGAAATATTGCGTCAAGAAAACGGGAAAAGGAAATTTATTTTAACGCTCAGAATGGTATAAGGAATGGATTTCTAGTATTGTTATCGTATTTTTTAAACATAAACATTTTTAAATTGCTATTTTTGGCGCCAATATCCCAATAACTGATATCACAATTAGAACTATAATAATATATACCGATAAAAAATAATGGAAAACAGATAAGAAATCAAATAAATATAATATCTTTTTTGCCAGAGTAACCCTCATAATTCGAGTAAACGTAATTTATACAATGAAAATTAATTTAAGTCAATATTTAATACATATCAATTAATTATCAAAACTACTTCATTTTTTCAGATGACGCAAACTAGCTTTCCAATTCATTCTTTAAGAATTGTTTCAAATTTTTATACGAAATAGGAAACAAATTTTGCGATTATGTGATAAGTATTAAGCACAAATAATAATTTGTGTATAGACAACATTTGGTAACGAAACTGTACACACACTACAACTTCAGCTTTTCCCTTACTTTCTTTTTTTTATCCATATTATAATAAGGGGGATAAATACATCCATTCGTAAAACTTTTGGTAAATGCCCGTAGAACAATTAAAAATCATGATTATGACTATTCCAGCTCCTTAGCCTCTAGGAATACATATGCTTTTAAAAAATTCACTGCTAGTACTGAGATTTGACAAATTAATCACTTAAGAATAAATAACCAACAATTAAATATCGGATTTAAGAAATTTTTATATGCATGTGAAATATTCGTGAATTTAAATTTGGTCTTTCAAATATAATGATCCTATCTAATAACATATTCAATAATAAATATTTATGTTTGTTTCAAAAATTATTTTAATAATATACCTTAAACTTTTAATACGAACTAAAAATTTATTCAGTATTGACATCAATGTTTTTTTTCAAATCAATACCTTTTTTAAATTAAAATAAAAGAGAAGGAGGAGATGTGACTTTTACTGAATAGCAATAGACAAAAATCGTGCGGACTATCAAGATAATGAAGAGACATTGGAGCGGATCATGAGTGTCGTAATACCTCTTTCGGTATTGCTACACGTGTCCCTAAGTACGTCAGAAATTGTTGTTCAGTGGGGCGCAACTGGGGAAAAGGAGCCACAAAATTGATACAAAATTATTAAGTAGTAATAGTAATGAATTTTTTGGTCATATACTGATTATATAGTGCCTTGTATTGGCCTCGTGTGTTGATTGGAAATGCCCATTTCCTGGCATTGGTAACCATAGGAGATAACAAGTGGGATGGACCGGGGCCCAATAATGCTACATCATGGCAATACCATTAATATGAGTATTCCAAGATTGATCCGATTTTTTCACCGATGTCGCCATAAAATCGTAATTAAGATATAATTCCGTTTTTATTCCCCATTTTCTCCCTCGTCCTGAATAGCTAATGTGGGCAGTTTGATGCTGCTTGTGTTCAGGGGACTGATGATGGCCGGATGTCGGATATTTGCAAAAAGCTCATCTGCCATAACTTCCCACTTGCCATAAATACTATCAGATCACTGATGCTGATTACACACACCCTCTTCACCTTCAAAGTACCAATTTTCTATTCGATGTTCAATTCAATCTTTATTCTATTCATCCATCCATCTATCCAGTCATCCATCCATCAGTTCGTCCCTCTAAACAGTCATCGACAGCAGTAGCAGCAGCAGTAAGAGCAGCCCTTGGGTACGTGTTTCCAATTTCGTACCATTCACAGTTTGGCGCATTTAAGACGACAACGACGACAATGTTTTACGATTTTCATTTAGTTCATGATTTCATTAATGTCACATTGGGTTTCTCATTAGACGACAAGCAAGCAAGTAAGCCAGCAAGCAGAGTACCAGCCTTAGACGAACAGCAGTCAACATTAATGGAGCCGAAAAGGCGGAGAAGGGGGGCGGTTACTCTGGCCAACTCTCTATTGTGAAAAGTAAGACTAATGAGACGAGTTTTACAGTAATGAAATGAGAAAAAGTAAGAGTAAAGTCGTCCAAGGCATTGAAGGGGGTGTTTATCGGAAATGGGCCTTCAACAATAAATCACGATCGTCGTCGTCCTCATCGTTGTTGTCCAGAACAACGAGAGACACACACAATTGAGGGAGTCAGGCAGGGATGGACGAAATGTAATTCTGGAAAGTTTGACACATTTTCCATTCTTTCCTTTTTGTCGTTCGTTCCGTTCCTTTCCCGAAATATAAATTCAATCAAACTTGGTAAGTAAATATTTTCCAATCGAATCATCTCAGATGCGATTCCATACCGTCAACAACTTGAGACTGCTCCAGTTACGACGTAGTACGAGAGCTCCATCAATCAAGCACTTTGATTGTGTAGGGCAGCTCTATCTATTTCTCTTCTCTGTGCTTCTGGTTCTACTACTTTCTTTTTTCTATTACAATATTATGAGAGTGAGAGATTGTGGATGATATTCACTTCAGCCATCCGCACTCCATCGACTCTGGCTGCAAATGTTAATTGATTGGCAGTGGTGCCAACTGAGTTCATCCTCAATCCTCCTTCGAGGCAATCCACCTAATTGAATCACAACGGCGTTTACCAGCTCCCAGCCATCCCCTGATCCATTTATCCGCTGCCACGAAGGCAAAGGGATGAGACGACGACGATGGGTTTGGTTAGGCAAATGAGCAAGAACGTTAAAATTAATGGAAATCAATTAAAAGCACGTTAACTGAAATTTGCTAATCATTTAAATCCATTTATAATGTAATTATTTTGTCATTTTTTAGGGCTCCCGGCCCAGTGTCGAGCCCCATCCTTTCTCTCTCTCTATCTCGCAGCTTTGCCGACTTTCTCGGAATCGTTATTAATTATTAGGCCCGCTTTCATCGCAGATAATGACACGGCAGCCGCCGAATCAACCTGTTTTTCAACCCCCGTTCCCCAGTCGTCGCTCCAGAGCTCCACTTCCTGCAAAGAGGACGCGTTATTGTAGTTGTAAATGCTAATAAGGGGTACTTATGAGCTGCTAGTTCAGGTGAACCGAGTCGGAGGTGATTAATTATCCGTGAGAACGCCTCAGGATGTTTTTCATTATTCGTCCCCTCCGTTTTTCGGTCGCCTTCTTCCTGGTCCCACCTTTTCCTCTGTTTTAAGGATTTCCGTGCAAGATAAATGGTCGCGGACATCCTTTAAAGTGAACCATTCGAGTGAGAGATGAATCTCTAACTTTTTTTTTCACGTTTTTCCGCGCGCCCCATCTAAATCATTGGCCTTTGGCGGCGCTAAGATTACCCCAAATTACAGCGCTCTTTGTCCGCCAAAAGTCAAATCTTCTCCTGCTCTCTCCCTTTAAGCAGAAGCAACTTTAATCACGCCAAAAGGAGAATGTTCCAATTAACATCCATAATACACATAATTGGCCGTAATCCACCTACATACAAGTAATTCTCAAATGCAACATACCCATTAATATTTATTGCTTATTTACATCGTAAATTAAATGGGATCCCACTTCACAGGAGAAGTGGTGTCTCAGACAAGAGCCATTTCTTTAACGAGAGACGAGTTGATTCCGTTTTTCAATTTCCATTATTATTTATAGCAAAAGTTCCCCAAATTAGAAAAGCCTTATTTCGCATGTACATAATTTCATTGATTATGTCTCAAAGTTTCATAGACAATATTTTCAAGTATAGATCATTTTTTTATATTGTAATACTTGTCGGTTGTTTATCTATTTTGAAACGGTACCAAATATTTGTATACACAAAATATTGCAGTTAATCAAATCAATATGGTAGGCAATAAAGTAGAAGCTTATCATTGCTCTTTGAAATCGTGTTAAAAAACAGAAACCTGTTCTGTCTGTGAAAAATGGCGAATAAGCTTTTCAAATTCTACTCGTAACTGCGACTGCCAACAAAGCTGAAATTGTGAATGGAATAGGACAACGTAGGTTTGAAGAGATATCCTGAAGTTGCTTAAATGGCAAAATGAAAATTTGACTGAGACCGACTTGGAAGAAATGTTAAATTGACAGTCCTTTGAAAGAGGGACTGCAACAAGTATCTGAAATAAGACATTAGATTTGAAACATTTTAAACCTTCACTCAGGGTTTTAGAATGTCAAATGTACTTTGGAATTTCTTTATGTTAATTGGTCCGTCTATGGAACAAAGTCATAAGAGACAATTTGCTATTGCTACTACTGAATACACGTTTCAATATGAATTAAAAATGTTTGAAAAGAAAATCACAAATTTGTCTTAAACAATTATTTTAGGATTGTTGAAAATACAGTTTAATCCGGTTATAAAGACATTGAAGGATAAGGTTTACGTGATTTTTTAATAACAACTTTTATGCATTTTTGTTGCATACAATTGATATTATGACACGCAAATTTATTCTATCAAAGTCGTTTTTATTTTATTATTAAATTGTAGAAAGATTTCCATCAAATTTGTATAGAAATCAGTAAAATTGAGTATAATTTAATTGTATTAGCGGGTGGTTTGACTGTTTTAATGGGTGTTTTCAAAATAAATATAAATAATCAATAAAACATATATATAGGACTTAAATCATGACTTACAATTTCTAGCGACAATGTACAAGATATAATTCTTCAAAACCACGATCGATAAGCGTTATTAATCATAGGGACCAGGTATTTAATAATGCCTTATCTTATCAAACTCGTTGTATAATTAACTGTTATATGAAAACCAAAAACTGTGTAATTCGCGGTCATTAAAAGCGGCTGGTGGAGTCATATTAAACGGGTTCTGTTGTACTTGTATAAACATTAAAATTGTTTTTTCAAATACTCAATTCGGAATTCTATTATCACAATTTTTTAAGGAATAATTCCTGCCTTATTTCAACAAAAAACCACTCTTTTTAATAATTAAATATTAAATCTCTTAAGCCAAACGTCGTATATACCTGTTTCAGAAAGTAGTTGAAAAATAATATTACATTTATCAAATTAGTTTTTTTAGTAAAATATTTCGTAATCACTATAATTTGGATACAAATTGTCTCACTATTTAATTTTTATTAAGCTGCATACAAAATTGAGTTCAAATTTTAAAAAGGATTACCAGTATTAATTTTTTAAACTATATTAAAAGAGTTGTTAAGAAATAATCTCTTAGGATTAAAAAAACGAACGCCATTCTATACAAACTTTACTATAATAACAATTAATACTGATATTAAATATGCATACACAGGGCAGATTATTGTAATCTTAAGCAAAATGTACCAATCTTCATTTAGGTCGTTTTCTGATGTAATAACCTTAATCCCCATTGAAGGTTCCTAATCCCGAATTATATACCCAAAAAACATATACGAGCGTTCGGGAATACGGCTTTTCGATTGCACCTTGGAGGACCATATCTGGGCCACTCATCACCTTCCATCCCGCTGAGAGCGCGCTCGTGATGTCACTTTTATGTGCCCTATAAACATTGACATTGCGAAAGGACGGAAAATGTTTACATGGTCTTCCTCCTAATACATAAGCATATGTATATAAATTGCGCCCAAGAATAATTCATTCATGAATCCATTAAGATTCGTCCCCTAAAATCCCAAACTGCCGCTGCTGTACTGAAGCTGAGGTAGCTTTGATCGCCACCTTATGCGAAGACTATCAGGCTAATGGCTGAGAGAGAATAAGTAACATGGATGGGAAATTAAAGGTGTGAGAGTCCGGATTTAATTGACTTGAAATTGAAATTTATATTTAAATTGGGTAGAAGCAGGGAAACAAAGGCACCACAAATGGGATTTATTGCAATGTCCACCGACTTGTACCTTCTTGTATTCTCTTCATTAGGAAGACACCCGCAAAGCTTGTAGTAAATAGAGTTGTTAAGATTGGAAATTAATGAGAATTTAATGGCGAAACCCAGCAACCTTGGGAAGCCTTAACTTGATATAATCCCCGTATACCGTTTTAGTTGAGTTAATCCATTAAAATGTTCTCCGCTCAAAACCGTTTTTCAGGACTCCGCTCTCTGATATAACGGAAGACTGTAATTAACTTTCAATTTCGAAGGGCTCTTGAATAATTCAATAATGAGTTGTATTTGAAAATCATATGGCTATAAAGGCAGTAAAAGAATATTGAACCATCGACGAAGGTAATTTCACGACCTTCCTGTAAAATAAAAAATATTATAAATCATGCTAACGTATCATTCTGTTTTAATTGGAAGATTAAAATTAAATTTGTAATTAGAGATATGTTAGATTAAACAATTTTTTTATAAATATTCTGTACTAAACTTAGGAAACCGGATAGCGTAGTAGGATAAGTGTCTCGTCACAAAATTTGGTTATTGTGTTTTTAAATCCCAGTAAAAGCAGTGATATTTTATTTTCAAAATTCAGTTGCTATTATCAACTAATAATTTGTGATTAATATTTGTTTAAATACATTTACAAATAATATCTCTCGCCTCAACAAATCGAACAACTAATGACGTCAACACTATTTGTTCGAATTCAGACGGGTTTTCAAAGCCGGGATAGAATGTATAAAATCGAGGAAATAAACCGGATCTTTGTAATACAAGTACTCTGCTGTTCAACTAACGGATTTAGACGAAAGTTATGAAAGGGATGGTCTTCTTCGTAGTATGTATGTTCTGTTTCGGTGGCAAGAACCTTTCAGTAAAATAGCCTCTCTAGTGAATCATCTGCTCTGGTACTAATCACACCAGAGCAAATTATGATTTATAGAAATGATATTTAATTGTGAAAGATTGGCAAATGAAGAGATAGGGCATTGACAAATTTGTTTGCGTTAAACAATTGGTTAGAGCTAGACCTTCGCATTGCAATGCATTGGTGGAAACATCTAAGGGCAATACGCCCAACTGCAGAGAGCAGAGATATGAAGGAGCACAATAGATCTTCAGGTCACCTCATTAGAAATTTATTTTATACTAAACTTTATGTGAGATAATAAACTATCGTTATAGACAAAAACAAAGTTAATAAATTTTATCATTGTAGGTTATTTTCTTAATAAAAAAGAACACTAGACCCAAAGAGATATAGCTATCTTCAGATTTGTGAAAAAAATATCTGTGAAAAATCACCAAATAATTATTGAAAATACGAAATCAACTAAATCAATTAAAATAAATTAACAAACACGGCCTGTTTTGGCCGTATCTGTCGAAAATAGTAAACTGCCGTAAAAGGATGAATATAAGGGAAATCCGTATACTTAAATTCATTACCTTTTCAATTAAACCTGCAACAAACCTAGACCTTTGTTTATTCCAGATGATGACCAATAACATCTTTCATCAAGCAAAAAACAATATTAATGAAATTGATGCACTCCGAGATATTAATCCAAATATACATAAATCAAAGACACGTGTTATTCTCTGCTGTTGTTCATAGAACTATTTAACAAATATATATAAAAATAAACAGATATCAATAAAATTATTTTTAGTAGCGTTCAGTTACTGTTTAGTTTAAATATAGGTATATATTTTTTGTATTTATATGTTTGAAATTCTACGAATAAGCAGACGTTTCACGAAAACGTTTCTGAAAATATATCAATTGTATAAATAAATAAGTTGAATACTAGAATTCTATTATAGTCTCTCCTTGTTTTCAAAATATCAATGAATTATCATTTTTCAATATTTTAAACGGAAATGAAGCTACAGTACTACTGGAATGTATATTAAAACAATAAAAATACGCGAATAAGTCGGTAGAAAGTGAATGTAAGCAAAGTAAAATAAAAGTTCATTATGTAACTTAATTGGAAATCTTTTCCTCGGCTACGCTACAGTAACGTCAACAACTTCCAGTTAGGGAAACACCGAAATGGACAACTTGACGACGACGACGACGGGGGAGGTGGTGATGGTGTGTGGTAGACCTGTTTCCGGCCCTCTGTTGTTGATAGTAAAGAAAAGTAATTGTGACACGTATTTTCATGAGTGGAAACAGAAATCAGAACACTGGTGGTGACTTTCTGAATGTGCAGAGTCATTGATGGCGAATAAAATGCCTAAATGAAAATCCGCATTCACTCAATTTTCCGTATGGCCCATAAAGTTCCACCGAAACCCAAAGAGAGACTTCTCGGATGAGAGATATTCCGCACTTTTTCATCATTTGTCGCGACGTCTTTGGGGTTTTGCCTTCCCGTTTAGTAATTTATTGAATTTAACTGGAATTGTTTTATATAGCTAGACGGGCAAATAAAAAGGATGTAGCGGAAAAGTTTCGCAAAGCGTATGCGGAGAAAAACAAATAAATAAATGTCAAAAGATACACGAGGAAGCTGGCTGGCGGTTTTTTTTTTCTAAGTAGTTTCCCCACTTTTTTATGACTACACAAGATTCATAGTACACCTCGATTCAATCTTTTAAAGACACCTCTTGATGATAACCAGCATCAAATATATTGTAAAAATAATGAAACTAAAATGTAAAAAAACATCGTATTTTGTTAAAACTAAAAAAAATATTTCACAAATATTTTTTTTCTTATTTCATTTCAGCAATTTGAAGATATGTCTCGCATCTTTCTCTCTTGGTATAGGTTAATATCTATCTCTTTTGTTTGATAAATATAGTTATAATTCATGAACACGATAACTTTTGAAGAGCATTTTAAAAACTGTTGCAGATAAATTCAAAGTCAGATGTAAAAAGTTTATTTTAACAACCGAAACCCATTTATAGCTGCATTCTATATGAAATTGATCTATTTGAAATCTTTTACGAAAGTGTAACCTTAATAATCAAGAAAAAGTACTAGTATTTTAATAAATTTAAAGCACTGTTACTTTGTCAGAAGAATTATTAGTTTGGTAATATTAATTTTAAGTAATCAAATGAAGCTTTGTTGAACTTTAGGATTATTTAAAATCGTCTCTATTCCATACATTATTGTTGTTTTTGTACTGAAAATGATAAATATACATGTTTTCTTTGAAATCATTAAATGATAATAATGCTTTTTATAATTAAAATTTATTCTTGTTACGAATTTTTAATCAGATTTAAAGATATTATTTAAAATAAAGAAGATTTATTGAATTCTCTTTTATTTAAGTTTTTGCGCAATATTCTACAAATGACTTGCGTTGGACCAATTTCACAAGTGAGCTGCAAAACAAATATAGAAAATTACAAATCTTTATATCAATTTATCACAATAAATATAGCGCAATACAATATGAGTATTATATATGAAAAAAAAGTAATGGAAACATGATTTTCAATGTTTCCAAGAGAGTGAATCGCAGTGTTTGTTCAAGGATAGGTATATAGATATATAACGAGTTCCTTGTAAATATCAATATATTTCTAAGAACCAGTTCAACCAGCAGCAACAAATTCCGCAATCCTTGAACACGAGATACTCTGTCTAGTAACATCTTCGCCTTTTTCCTATTCGCCGAGGGAGAGAAAGAAAGATAGAGCTTGAGCTCGTGTCAACCCGATACTCGGTGTGTGAATATTTACGCAGATAAATAGACAAATAAACGGTTTTTATTGTGATTGCCGTAGACAGTCAGTGGAACACGGCTGAGTTATTATTGTTTAGTGGAAGCTCTGGCTTCTGGCGGCATGGCTTCATTCTTCTACGCTCTCATCCATACATGAATGGCAGGGAACAAGGGCGCCATCAGAAGGTGGGAGACAAGGTGGAAAATTGGATAGAGAGAAATCATTAGGTTTTATTATATGCAAACTTTGCTCTACGTGCCTTTAATTCCAGCTCAAATTATTTTCGCCATGTGCACTTGTCGGAAATCTAAATATCTGATTTGTGTATCGCCCTTGATGAATGCAAATTCCCTCCCGTTGCGAAAATTATACAAATTTAGAGATAGAAAATTCCTCGAAACGCCTCTAGAAGTGTCACGTATTAAAATACCTTCCCAACGTGAATAGACTCCCGCAGATATTTTAATTGTATTAATAAATAGGTAATGGGAATAAGTGCAAATTTAAATAAATAGATCAAGAGTCGAAATGGATTTTAAAAAGTTTTTTTCTATTTTTGTACATTAATGAAAATTATAAGGAAATTCAGAGGAAGACACATGCCATTTATGACTCAGAAGAACTGAAAGAGACATTTGAATTTTATTTTTTTTTTGTAAATTTGAATATTTTTTAAAATAATTTAGAAGGAACAATGACGCAAGTGCAAAAATTTTGGTAATAAATATCTAAGAGGATGTTGTAAACGAAAAAAGTGCTCTCTAGATATTGATATCAGCGGACATATAAGCCGACTACCTCCTGGAGCGGTCCTGAGTTTAGCTACGGTTACGTCCTTTCTCCTATATGTAAAGGACATGCTTCTTTTTGTGTCTATGTACTTTGTTGCCTTTGACAAATTTTTGACTTGGGTCGTTGTTCCGCCGATATGAATGAGCACTGGTCTGATGCACCATGCGTAAGCATTGTTCCTTCCTACTTTTATGATAACAGTATGGGACTGGATATATGTGCAATCGACCTACTATTCGCCAGCCACCCACTAGGACAGTTTAAGTCATACACATTGTATGCATTTTAGTTTGTTTATACAGGTTTCCACTAGTAAGTCACAGTTTTACAATATTTTTAATTGAAACAAACTGCATTTTAAACTATATATTTCTGTTTATAAGCAGTAAGTTGTATAATAGGATGTGTATAGTATTCTTCTGTACTCCAGAAGCATAAGAACACTATAAGGGATAAAATCACATCTCTCCGATACACAAAAACTGGGACCTTCAAATAAATTTTATAAATGTATAGGTGTTGAGTTAGTTCATTTTAAGAGTAATTTAAATTGTATTTATCCTTATGTATTTAGAATGTTTAAGGCATGCCGTGCAGTGTATGCTCGAAGATTACTTAAAAATAGTTAGACTTAATCTTAATTTAATTTGTTTCTTTATTCTTGTTATTACTATTCTATTGTTTTTACTTATATTATTGTTGTTTATTTAATTAATTCCTTAGTTTATTATCATTATTATTTTTAATTAAATTGTAGCTCAATTCAACCGACACTGTCTCTGACAAAGGTTGTCTTAATTTGTGTCTTTTAGTTTTCTTATAACTGCTAATATTACTAGCATTTTAATAAATTTAATTTTAATGATATCAACTGAAAAGTTATGTTTTTTTATGACATTAATATAGAGAGTACTCCAATTCTGTAATTATAAAAATAGATCCTCATGAAAGATATCGGGTCTTCCAAAATACCTCTTAAAATTAAAATTAAGCAGATTATTTATATAGATGACAAAAATAGCATATTATTAATTGTTCTGTTTCTAATAATAAAGTTAATAATTAAATTTTAGGAACGAATCTGTTTCTATTTTAAATTTTATTTTTATATAAATAACACTTTTGTAAATTGATGATTTTAATATTGCTAACATTAATTTAAGCAACAATATTAATATTACGGCATGCTCTAGTATTTTTAGCATGAATATTTGTGTAATGATGATAAATAACCTTTTTCTGAAGCTCGCATTATTCCTGGAAATTAATATTGATTTTCTTATTCATTTCATATCTCAAAATAGTCCCATACAATAAAAGTTGTATTTAGGACAAATTAAGTTAATGTCTGTTTATTTAACGCCATACAAAATTTAACAAAGGAAATTAGTGGTTTTATTTCTGTTATCCTTGAATATCAATTAGTAAATTGATTTAATATTATCTTAAAATAAAATTTCTTAATTATGATTTATGGAAAATAACCGAAATAGAAATCTAATTTTATAAAAATTTTGAAATATGTATTAAAGAACTATTCAAATATTGGTTTTAAAGTTCGCAGTATTTAGATAATTCAAGTATTGTAGCAACAGCCAAGTACACAGGAGCGATTTCTGTATTCTATCTTAACGAACATATCCAGAGAGTTTAAGTGCTTGGGCTCAATTTTATTTTGCGAAGGAGAAGTTGAAGAGGACGAAATATACGTACATCGTGTTAGCAATTGATGGATAAAAAGGAGGTCTCTGTCAGGAGTTTTGTACGACAGACGTTAGCCTCCCATAGATTATGTACTATTCAGTGGCGTAGCTAGGGGTTTTGCCGCCCGGGGCGGTCAAGTACGAAATTTGCCGGCTCTTCACATAAATTGAAAAAAAGAAGCTTTTTCTCATAGTTTTATGAAATTGTCTTGCAAACAGAGTTAAAGTGTCGATTAAGAGGTAATAAAATAAATTAATTTTTATAGAATTAAGTTTAAAAACTGAATTTTAAAATGAGATTTCTCATATTATGTTTAAAAAGTACCTCACCCCCCTAACTACGCCAATGGTACTAGGAAAGCCGACCCCAAGTGGAAAAGAAGAACATTTAGATAAATCTTTGTATTAAAACCATACAGTAAACTATAAAATAAAGCTAGGTTAACTAAGAGAAAAGTCAACCATATCTATTTTTACTAATACCCAGATTTATTAGTAACAATTTGATTTTAAATTTCATAATTATTTTACATTCATCATATTGTTGCATTCATTTCATAACAGTATTGTAATGTTTTTGACTTCTGAATTTAATTAAAGAAATTAAGAAACCAGATTCCCATTGTAACACAAATCTTTCTCTCATACAATGGCCCATTTAAAGGTTTTTCAATATCAATTGTAATTGAGATTTCAAAATTTTCGGATGATGCGGTATAGTTTCTTCATTACGATTTATACCATTTAGTGAAATAGATACAAAGAACAATGAAAGTGAACATGAAGTGTTAATTGGTAGTTTCTATAGTAAATAGAAACGATCTAACCATATTTAGGTCGTCATTGCATATTGCTTATCATAGAGCCAGCAAAAACGTTTCATTGCATTTAATTAATATTTTTAAAAAAACTTACATTCAGTGCTTGTTGTATATGATCTATTTCTGTTTGTAGTTTTCGACTATTTGTTTAAAATTTTCAGAATACCTTCAAGAAAATCGCAGTATTAAAAAGCAATTTTATAAAATCAAAATAAAAGTATATTTCAAGGGAAACTTTGGGCTTATGGTACTAGAAAACTGATTAAAACGAATCTCTCATCACCCTATATCCAATCACCGAAAAATTTGATTTTAATATTTATTAGTATAAACTTATTAATCCAAATTATTTAAATTACCCTAAATTATAATTACGAAATGATGAGTTCTAAATCTTGAATATATAATAGCTTTAAAATTGTTGAAGTGGAGGAGACTATGGAAAGAGTGAGAGTAATTAGTGGTCTAGGATGAACTTATGTATACTATCTTATATACACATATAACTGACAGTTTATATAGTAGTCCTAATCTGAATAATATCACCTCAAATTAGTTGCCTAGACAAAATGATTTGGTGAAATGCCTTTGCCTGGTAAGGATATGCACACATAGAGCCCGGAATGGGTTTAATGGGCCAATTAGTTGGTGGCGGAATTGCTTGGCTGGAGAGCTGGAGCATAATCACCGTAGTCATAACCCGTAATGATTATCGGCATTATGTGAAGCGCAGTCAGTGCAGTAATCAGTCCATTTAAAAGCGGCTAATGGGGTTTGTGCGTGTTTGCCAATATTAATTCAGCCCGCTGTTTGTTTGTTTGTGTGTCCCTATTTTGCATCTGCGACGTTATTCATGTCATTTTTCAATTATGAGATCCGACGGGTTGCGAAATTTCATTATTAACTATACAGTTTGATGGTTGTTTTTTTGCCGAAACCTTTGCACCCAGGAGCAAAGCGGAGAAGGACCAACAGAGGAACCCACCACCGGATTTCATGTTCGGGTTTTTATTATCCAAATAATGAAAATTAATTACTGAAATTCAACTGTTTCAACACATATCACCATACTTTTTGCATCGAATGCCATTAACCCTATGCAGTACGAGTAAATGCCTAAAATTGCATTTATTTTGTTATTATTTTAGATGTCTTCAAATTGTTCCAAAATAGAGTATAAATAGCCACAAAATTATTCATTATTTTTTCGATTCTTAACAAAGGCTTTGTAATTTAAAAAAAAACGAAATTAGTAACTAGCTAACTAGCTATTCAATTTTAGGAACTTTAAACTAAATTTTTCTTTCAATTCCTATAAGGAACATTGGGAGTCTTAACCTTAACCAACGGGGTTTTCGACTTCTAAGGACTAATTTTTCAGTGAATTAATAGTAACTAGGCCGATTGTAAGCGAATCCAGTCAATCCGTCAATTTTGTTTATAATTTTGCGACATAACCTTACAATTCACCAGAAATATTATTCGGCAATGTTATTGATATACACAAATGGAAAAAAATTCGTACTGAAAAATATCCGCCCAAGAATCGATCTCACGACTTCCGGGGAGACAATCCAGGACGCTAACCACTAGATTATACAGGCCTCTTTCCAAATTTAAACGTAATAAACAATCATCTTTGTAGATAATAAAGAGGGACGGCGAAGATTTTGTGAACATTGACATAATTATTATGTGTTAGATAAGATTATAAACGTGCCTAATATATCACAAATGACGAGAGAGAGAGAGAGAGACTTATGATTTTCCATATCTACTAAAAAAAACATTCTAATTGGTACAATGAATAATAGAATTTAATGAATTTATAAAAGATAAAAAACAGCTTTATAAATCTTGTTCTATTGCACTTAGATAATCCAATCGCAAAATCTCATTATCATAAACTACAAAAAAGATTAATGAACTTTCATCCATTTTGCATCAATTCAATTTTTTGATAATTTGTTAAAAATCTTATGTTAGATTGTTTTATTTGCATAAAAACCAACTATGAAACACTTTTTAAAGATATTTTAACCGAAAAATTAAATTTGAGATCTTTAATTCTCAAATAATCATTATGTTTTTATCCATAATCTTATCTTCGTTATCAAAATAATAATCAATCATTAAGATTTAAAAAAATTACTGTTTTGAAAAATCTCTATATAAATCCTAAATTCTCATATTGTCTCTTAATAAAAATAAGATTGAAATTCTCAATACGCCCAAATTTAAATTTGGGATAGAAAAAAGTTGGCTTTAAAGAAACCAACAGAATAATCCATTCATTGAATCCGTGGCAAATTGAAAAAGAAGGGTTTGAGGTGGTCTTAAATTTAATTTGAATTTAAAGATGAAAGCGTTAATAAATAAAAGTAAAAAGATTATGTTCAAACGACTGAGCTAAAGGGACTTTTATCTTCTTTCCGAGAAGAGCCCTATTTCTTTGTATATCCAACTACTGGTTAGCCATTACCATTTACAGCAATAAAATCAAAACAAACGAAACAACTGGCATTAGTACTCAATCCTTTCCTTCCCTTCCCCCTTTTCCTCTCGCTCCTTCACTGTCAATGTATTTCTACATTTCTCTTTTTTGCGTTCCATTCTGTGCTTTAAACTTCCTGATCTCGGTGCCCAGATAAAAAGCATCACCCTTATCCGCCTAATCGGCGTAAGGGTTTACGAACCGAAAACGCGGCGGCAAAAAGGGAAGATTTCATTGTAAACAGCGATTTTTGTTTTCCTTTCCAATGAGCATCAGAGATTCTTTTCGGGTATTTCTTAATAAAATAGTTTGATTTCTCGACCTTTACAACTCCACCTCCACCAACCGCTCAAAAAAGGCTTTCAAGTATGTTTTTCTACTCAATTTTGTTAACCTCTAGCTCTCTCTCCATCTCAAACCCTTTGGCTTTCTGAACTCTCGCCAAGAATCCCTCCCGTCGTCGTTGGGCAATGTGGCACACAGGCACCGTTTCTTGACTAGAATTGTTAAACGGAATGTAATTTTATTAAGTGACAACGATGATTAAATTAAGTGGCTGGGATCTATGCTGTCGAGATTTATGAGGCCTCTTCAACAGCAGTTCACCACAAACACACTAGTCGAGTGCCACAATTTTCTACTCGTTTTCACAACAACACCACTTCACTTGAACTATTATTCCGGAGGATAGATACAAAGATAAATAAACGCCGCACTTGTTCTTCTCCAGCAAATTGACGAAATTCGCCCGGCTAAAGTGATGGCATTTTCTCTATTCATCCCACTTTTAACTCAATATTGCCGACAAACTAGAAGCTGCCCCCACGAAAAATTGGGTTTAGTGGCCAGAATTTGTAATAAATTTAATCAGATTTAGAGCGCTCGCTCGCTCACTCCCCTCCAAAGTTGCCGACGAGCAAAAGTTTTCAGTCACCACTTTCCGGACGAACAATATTTTAATTTTGAAAAGACCAACTTCCAATATTAAGCTAATGAAATAACCATCACTATAAGTTGGTCATTTTATGTTGGTTTAGGACACAGCTAAAACATATTCCAGCATTAATTTAATCTTCTGATAAACATATATAATATATTGTTTCAAAAAGAAAATATTTTATAATAACTTTTATGTCGTTTTTAAAAGAAAATTCCTTCGAGAGATTTTTTGAAAGATTTCTAAATAAATTATATTTCGAAAAACCTACAATATTTTATTATTCAACTTATTTCCAATATACACGTTTATTTTGAAATAAATATTTTATAATCCCAATTGGACCAGTCAAAGGAATAAATCATGACTTTACCTAACATAACTTTTCTCTTAATTCTTATACGTAAAAAGAACACACCAAACACCTACGCTTGATTTGCAGATGTGATTGATTTATAAATTATAAATTTTTATTTAATACGTTATTTTTATCGAAATACTAATGAATATATCAAGATTTCCAGACTTGAATTGGCCATCTTTTGAAATAAATTCATAGATTAATAAAAATAAGAAACAAATCTTATTTGATAAATTTATGTTTCTAATAAGCTTACGTAATCCAAAGAAGAAAGTATTTTGAGAGAATACACGAACAGCACCACTTAGTTTATTTACTCATAATCACAAATGCGATAATCTGATTCTTATGAAATTCACACAAAAAGAGGATACAACAGTATTATTGGCAAATACAGAAAATAGCACTTTGCCCAAATGGAATGTTTCAATGTAATAATAAGATTGAAGATTTCGAAATTAAATAGCTGCATTTTGGGACATGTCTTGAAAGGAGTATTTCATTTTTTACTTTAAATTATCTTCAAATATTCGAAACTTTGAAGCTGTTAAAAATATTTATTTTGTATTGATAAAATGAGTTAAGTAGGCTTTGCAGTTATTATTAATATGTACAGTTATTCGAAAAAAAGTGTTATTAACGAGTTCAGTTCAGTCGAATCGATATAGGACACGTCATTTAAGAATTCGAAACGAAATTTTGTTTAAATTGTATTGAATCAACTAAATTGTACGTATTTGGAATGTTATTTAACTGTAATATATTAAAGTATCATTTGTACTTTCAGTTGTTGTCGTATAAGCCATAGAAAGGATAATAAATTGTTTAAGAAAAGATAGCTCGTATTTTTTCTATTAGAAGAACATTTATCCTGGAGCATTCTTACAACAGTGTGGGCATAATTATCAACAGAAACTTATCTTTTTTTTAATTTATCTGGGCCGAAATAGAACACACATACTACGAAGAAGGTCATCCTTTCATAACTTTCATATGTATCCAATCATTGAGTGGATGTGGATTATTATTATTATAGAAACAAAGTATTGTGTGTGGGGCCCGGGTGGTTTGTATGGCTGAGTGGTGCAACCTTGATATTTGTTCGAAAAAATTTTAAAAAAATATAGAGAACATCAGTGTCATTATTTATAATTTATTTCTGAATTTGATTTAATATCATCAGATTATTATCATTATTTTCGAACTATAAATAATAACATATTTAATAAAAATTGTAAAACTTCAATACAGGGAAATCTGATCCCTATCTAATGGTAGTTGGATTTACAAATTTTAACAAAAATGTATGGAAATCATATTACCATTAGGACAGAATTAGGTCGTCAACTGTGATTGCATGTCGATTTGTCTCCAGAACTTGAAAGGGAACATTTTTATTTCAACGTAACGGTTTCTTACTTTTGGTAATAAATACCAGAAAACAATAAAAGTGTTAATATGATTGTGTTAATACTCACATAATAATAATAAAAATCAGTACAAATTAAACAATTATAGATTATTAATGCGTATTGGTTTACACTTAACCAGTAACAATTTTGTATTAGGTTTGATTGTTAAAAATTTAAAACTATTAATAATTAATTTGAATAGATTTTTTAATAAAAAATATTGATATCGTAGAAGCAAAATATCTACAAGTATAAGCATCTATTATCAAATTTCAAGCCAACAAGATAAATTTATTTGTTTTGAAATTTCAATACAGGTTTTAAAAAATCTTAGTTTTAAAATCATTTAAAAACCTTATTTTATAAAAAAAAAACAAAATTAAAAAATACTTCTATGGAAATTTTGGACTATTAAAAGAAGTCAACGTTTTGGAGCTTACTCCCCCTAACCATGTATGTAGTCATTGTAAAACATTTAATCTTTAATTATTTTATGAGAAGACTTAATGATTGGTTTTAAATTATTAAGTGGATCTTTCCGTGATTTATTTTTGAATATTTAGACAACTTGTGTAGCTGTTCAGATTTAAAATAAACCTTTTTGGTTAAATTGTTTACAATTCTGTTTAGGGTTTGCAAATATGTAATACCTGTAAGCGTACATTGGAAATATTGGTGAACGTTCTAGACACAGTCATAATTAATAATTCAAAACATATGAATAATAAATAAACAAACAATGTTTTAAATAAAGCCTAAACTGATAAGTATTCCATTCCTGTTATATCTATGTAAATATGTACTTTATGATCTAATTTTAGAACAGAATTTAAAATTCGCCTTGAAATTTGAGACTACATAAATATAAATTTGCATTTTGCTGCGTGTATGTCGGGACGTAATTTAAAGTTAATCAGCTAAAAGCTTTATTTTCCCGAAAAAAAAAAACACTCATCTCTTGTTTCACACTTTTCTGTTTGCCTATCAGGAAGAAACTCGCATGAAGTGAGTGGCTTGTTTCACACATTTCTCTCTCCCTCTTTCTCGTCTCGTGAAGCTTAGCCTTAATTTGGAACGTATCTACACCCCCCTTTACCCTTCATCAACGTCGTCACCGCCTGAAAGCGAACCCGTTTAGATGTTTTATTTAAATTATGCTTTTAAATACGTATTATTACTTTAAAACGATCTGACAATGCAGGGGTTTGTGGGATGGAAGCACATCCTCTCGTCCTCCTGTGAAGTGTCGACTACGATTCAAGATGGGGGCAGACGACGACGGCGGCGGCTTTTAGAGGGTGGCTGCTGGGGCCTGGAGTCGGCTGATGAAGCCCTAAGAGCTTGTATTTAATCCGAAAGCGGTAATGTCATTATTATGATATGGTATCATGAGCCACACTCCCCAGCCCCGGCCCTACCTCCCTCACCACGATCTCCCTCTTATTTAGCGTTTCGCCAAGCGGAAATCAGACAACTTTTTCCTATCGAGCATATATAAAACATATTAAATCGTTCTCAGCGACATATTCATTGACTTTTTAGAAACATGTCTATTTACTTAGTCAATAACGCCATAACGCATTTTGACAGTCTATGATTTATTATACATATATAAAATATTGGAGAGCACCTAAAAACCACATTACATTCTCCTTCAGCTCACATTTATAATTTGATTGATGGTTATGTTTTTTCCCAACTTCACTTTTTATATGTTTAATTAAAATTAAAATTTTATACCCACTTTGCAAAATAATATTCATAAAGAGCCAACGGTAACAATTAAACCAACTTTTACATTTATCATCATGGTTTGCATTATTAAAAACACATTTGTTCCGAAGTTTTAATCACTAGATTTATGGAGAATAATATGAAAACGTAGTTTTTGAACTTCTACTACTCTAGTTAGATGCAGTTAAATACGTTTCGCAATTATTAGTTTCATTTATCAGGAAAAACTATCCCGTGATGCTGATCTCAAAGTTACGAATGCGATTAAAAAGATGGAAAGCTCTCAATTTCATATGAAATTACTTTTAAGAGATTTCAGCAAAAATCACGTTAAATTTAATTCTATGGAAAACTATATTTTGCTTCGTTTTATACTTTTTAAAGTTTTAAAAGAAGTCAAACATTTTAACTATTAACGTATTAAACTTTAGTTCTTAATTGGCTTATTGGGATGTATAAAAACAATTCATTTCTTAATATTTAAATTGAAATTAGAAGCATAACATTATATTTAAAAAGGCGAATGAAATTTTGTACGAAATAAACAACATTTTTTTGTCTAATTTTGTGTTATATTTGACCCATATTTATTGTGTATTTAACTTTATAATAAGATTTTATCACATTTCATTTTCAGTTATTTCTAGAAACATAATTATACGAAAAATATTTAATATTGAAATACATATTCTTGTACCATATGTTCTTTTCCAACTTCCTAATTCCCCGTCTCTGTCCCTACAAATTATATGATTTTTAGAAATGATAGAATTTAATAGTACCGTATTATTATGGACAAGTCCTCAACAAAACACTACGTATCGGTTCAGAATACAGGACAGTGCCAACAATATAAACAGAAGCGATCTCTGGATATCGACTTAAGGTTGAGGTGGTGGTAAATCTATTCAACGAAATAGGAAAAAGATCCATTGTAAAGGATATAACATTCGCTAAATGGCAAGAACAGGATAAAGCCTCCAGAATCAGGCGTCTTATCCATGATATAAAAAACTGGTGTAAAAGAAGACATGGTGAGGTAAATTTCTCCCTAACCCAGTTTTTGAGAGGGCATGGTACCTTTTGTAGCTACCTCAGGCACTTCAAATTAAAGGATACATATTAATGCAGCTCCTATGATGAGAAAGATACTCCCGAATTATGATATTCTGATGACGGAGATTCAAAGCAGATTCAATTCATTTATCTCCATAGTGCTAAGAATTAAACAACAACAAATATAAAGAAAATAAACGATTGTTGAATGAATTTCAGTTGTCCATTGGTTTTCTGGTTTTGCTGATCAAAAATAAAACAAATGTATTAGCATCAATCTGGACTAATAAAACGGATAATCCTTTGTGAGGACACGGTAAGCTTAAGCTCTGCACACAAGATTAACAATCGGCTATTTATTCAATTCCAAAAACAGGGGAGATTCCCATTCCTCCCCTTTCATTTGGCTTTTTGCCATTGGCCTTTTTATATGTTATTTTCAAATAAAGTGCTTTATCCCAGTCACTAAAAGGCTCCGATAATTTATCTCAATAAATAATTTGTCAAATAAGCAAAACAGATTTACGCCACGGGACATTCACTTGTGCTGATATCGCTAATATGCCCTAATAAACCTTGGCCAGCGTTTTATGTTTTATAAAAGGCCATCGCGCACTGAATTACGACATATCACTGAAAATTCTAAGAACCTCAAGCAGGAAAATTTCCCTCATTTTTACATTACACACATATTTCCGTTTCATATTCAGTTTTATATTCATCCGTTCATCTACTTTAATCGGCCAGAGTCTGGTCATCACCATGACCAACATAATGTTCAAGTGGTGTGCTGTATGCTGATCGGCAACAGATAAACCGGCCCCATTAGTAACAAACAAGAGAGGAAATGTTTTATTAAAAAAATACTATCATGCAAACGGAAGTGAGTGACAGCAGCCGTAAATAGGGAAAATCCGTACACTCTGAATAATTGTACATTTCACTGCAAAAAATGTGCATTTGAAAACGCTTTAGTGGAAGCCAACACCATTCCAATAATTTGTTTACTAAATTCCCATAATTATATTCGAGAAAATCAAGGACAAAAAACTACAAGGGTGGATCGTTAAGTCAAAATTTTAAATATATTTTTTTAATCCTTATTTTAAGATGACACCATAATCATTTCCAATCTAGGTCTTAATGATATTTATGTTTATTATCCACGATGCAATTAATAAAGTAAATAATAGTTATTTGTGCTACAAGGGTGTAAAGTCGACTGATTTTAAACGACTGAAACGAGTGTGAAACATTTGAGCCGAAGGCGAGTTTCATCATTTCCGAATTAAAAAAGTTAAAAATAGCCAAATTGTATGCAGATGACTGTTGAAACGGTAAATATTAAAATTTTAAAACTGGAAACATTAATTAATTTGAAATATAAGCACGGACCTATGTCATAGCCGAGACCAATATTTTGTGTAGTTTAATTGCAACAATGGCGACCAAATTTCGACTTTGAGACAAATTTGTTGGATAGTTTATGACATTTTTTTCACTAGTGAAATAAAAATTCAAAACTTTCAATGAGTACTATAAAGTGAAACATTACGAAGCTCAAATGGATATCAAAAACCGTATGTTTTGATGCGGGAGTGTAAAAAATAAAATATGTAAGGATTTTGCATCCAAAAAACACACACCACCAATAATTTTAAAACAAACTAAGAAGTTTTATAATTCTTCCTTTTTCTTTCTAGACTTCACAACATTTTCCAATTTAGATATACGTGTAATATATCTTTCGTAAATCGAGTTAATATCAATTCACTAATTATTTGCAATGCCAGATACTATCAGAAAGACTAGGTTATTTCAAACTAGTGCGACCTATTCAAAATTTGAAAATGAATTCGTCTAACAATTACGTTTTTCAATTACGATTTCATT